>VXAB01008334.1:285546-480629 GCA_013399175.1 Odontophorus gujanensis | reverse complement strand
AGGGAAGGGAAGGGAAGGGAAGGGAAGGGAAGGGAAGGGAAGGGAAGGGAAGAAGGGAGCAGATATCATGCTTCTGTCATAATTGTAATCCTGCATTTCTCAGGGACAAAGAAAGAGGATGTAGCTTCTCCTACATTAAAAGGAAAGTGAATTTTATGAGTCATAGAAGAGGAAGAAACACAGTAATGTTAGCTTAATGTGATAAGAAAAATAAAAAGGATGTGAAGACATTCAGGGCTTATTCTGACTAACATGGAGTCAGGAGAGCTGGAGGTGTTCAGCAGCTTTCTGCACCAGGCTTTTTGTCAGGGAGTTGCATCCTTAGTGCACCAGGAAGGGGCTGTCCCCCTGTAGCAACAAAGACATAGCATGTCTTACACAAAAATGTGGAAAAAAAAATGTGTTCAGGAAAAATCTTCCTTTTCTAGTATGCTGTTCACTTTAAGGCCCAATTCTACAATCACTTGCTGCTTGACTTGCTTCCTGACACCACAAGGAGTCCCATTTAATTAACCTGGCAGCCTACGGGGTGAAAATAGATTGGAGCTTGTAAGCGTGGAGATTGACAGTCTCTGCAAGCTGCCTCGGTTTGCTTAGCTACAGACGTTATTGTTTCTCAATTATTTGGACCGTATGATTCCAGGTTGCACATCCAGTGGCTGACTGCAGCTGCAACAGTAGTGGAGGAGGACTGGGACTGTTTGACATGGAGCATCAGCAGTTCAACCCCCTTGCCTGTATTATGTTGGGTATTGAATGGCCTCTGGTGAATCGCAAACCTTCTTAACATTTTCCTCTGAGAAAACAGATGATCAAATGCAAGAAAGCCTACTCATTAAAAGAAGTGCTGGGAAGGTTTTGTTCTGTACAGACCCATCCCTGTGTTTGAGTACCTATAGAATCAAGTGCTATTAAGCTGAATAGCATCTGTTTGCCATCAGCTTTGTCTGAAACTGTTTTTTTTTTTTTTGTTGTTGTTGTTGTTTTTTTTCAAGTTAATAAAATCGGAGTTTGAGAACTGGTTCTGATTAGGCAGGTCAAATAGAGAAAATACTCCCTAAGGCCAGAATGCTCCTGAGGATCCTGTCTCACAGCAGAACAGCTAGCAGAAGTGTGGCAGATGACAGCAGACATGAGTGCACGTGGGTTGCAGGTTTGGGGATGTGGCCACAGTGGAGGTGCACAAAAACTATCAATGAGATGTTTTGCATTAGGTGCCAAGGCAGTACTGTCATGTACTGGTAAGGTAAGGAAGGTGAAAAAAAAACAAGAGAAAAGAAGAACGGGCACACAGGGGAGGAAAGACAGTCATCACCTCGTTTTACCAAAGCCAACGTGATTCCTTCTTATCTGTTTGTGCACAGGAACAGCCAAACAAGGCCAACCCAGAGACAACGTTCAGCCATGTATGGATCATGACTCCTTACCTCACCTGCCATACTACTAGCTGAGTCTTGTCACAGTTTAGCTTCATCCTTACTGCTTTTACATTAAAAAGAATGGGAAGTCCTGCTAGGACCTTACTAGGTGCTAGGAACGTGAATTCCTCACTTCTCCATACATCTCAAGGAACATTGCTACAAGGGTCTACCCTTCCTCCGGGCTTTTTCTGGTCTTCTCTTGTGCCTTGGACAGTTTGACACCTTTTTCCAAGTAATTAAAGAATTAATATTTTGGTCATAACATACTCAAGAGTGCAACCCCATAGCCTGTATCAGTAGTGATGAGGATATGGACGGTCTTGTCAGTTCTCCTGCTGGATCCATCCTTGAACTCAACAACCCACCACAAGTCTTTGAAGGCTGTTTTCTCTTTGAAGAACAACACTGTGAATCTCTGCTAAAAAGCAGTAAGATTATTTAGATCTCCAAGCTGCCAAACTGACATCAAATCAACCGGCTGCACCTTTTATGTTAAGAAACACGGAAGATCTCTCTCCAGTATTGAGAAAATTGCTTTCAAATAAATATCTGAAATAAAAGCCCTTTTCTTGGTATTTAACACACTGCAGAGTTCTTCACTAGGTTTCTCTGCGAGGAGCTCACAGTCCCAGAATCTTTTCTCCACATCTGGCCAGGTTTTGAAATGCTGCAATCGGAGTAAACCATCGCTTTGAGAAGTCGTATGATGTCTGTGCCAAGTTTTATGGAGAAATCTAATTCTCGGATTTAAGCACAAAAGCTGGGTTTAATCCATTACTGGCATAGACTTAAAAACAATGCAACACTTTATATATTGCCTTAACTCCATCGCACGCACGCGGATTATTCCGTTTTGTAAGTGCAGTATATTTGATACTTATTGGGAGCTAGAGGAAAATGCAGGTTTATCTACCACAAAAATGCAATCAACATCTCCCCACATCTTCGGGGATTTAAAGGAATTTTTTATTAAAATTAGTTTTGCTACTTAGGAAGGAATTTTTGCTCGCATCCATTGAGAAACTGCCAGTCAATGGGAAGGATTAGCCTGTAGGAGCACAAAAGGCAAGATGTACAGTGGCTGTGAGGTTGGATTCTGTGGAGTAAATAATAGCATAACGTGGGGATACATACGGGCAAATAATGTCTAGTATGAAGTATGTAATTGCAGCAGAAAAGGGAACTGAAGGATTCGCATAATGTGAGGACTTGCTTTCTTCAACAATAACAGTGTTAACCAGTTCATTACATAAACAGAAGGGAATGTGATATTTGATGTGATATATTAAATAGGATTGGAAAGAAATCTCATTAAGTGGATTAAAATAACCACAAGCTAAGAGCAATGGTAGCTCATTATACGGAGTGCACAGATCTGTGTTTGGAGATCTTTTACCAGCGTCCAACCCAAAGTAGTAAAAGAAAAAAAAAGCTGTTAATAAAAAGCTTTATTTCTATATACAAAGCTCTGGAAGCTGATGGCATTGTTTGGGTGCATGGTTATATTCATGTCTATGTGATCAGGTGAACATCTGTCCTTCACTGTCCTTAGGAGTTGGACTTGATCCGTATGAGTCCCTTCCAACTTGAGATGTTCTACGATTCTATGATTCACTTAAATCAGAAATATGAATCTGTTGGGTATTAAACCTGTTGCTAATAAGAGAATAAAATCCTAAGGAGAAAAGAATAGTCCTTGTAACCTATTGTGATACAGGTAAATACATTTCATTCAAGGGATATGCTGAGAGCACACAGAAAAGGAAAGGGTTAAATTCAGAGTCTGTAGAAGTCTATGGGAGCTAATGAGCCCTCACTGTCATGGATATGGAGCCATATATGACCCCCATAATGAAAGCTCTCCTTTCTCTCTTCTCCAATCCCTCCCAGTCTGTCTAATGTACTGTTCTAAAGTACTAACAGATCTAATAAGCTTATCTCATGTGGAAAATAAAAGTCATAAACAGCACTACACCCGTGGGTAAAAGATCTCTCTGGATGTGTTGTGGTCAATTGCCAGCCCCTGCATCCCATGCTGTCAAGAAAACAGCACAGGAGAGTAATCCCAGTGCTATCCTTTATGCACAGAAGGGAGTGCACTGAAGGGTCTCCATCTCCCTCTCTGCAAAGTGAAAATCATCATAGGAGGTTCTAATTATCCTGCAGCAAATTAAATGACAAAAGCAGTGTGAGCCTTGAAGGCTCTCTGTTGTAGAGTGCAGTTTCTGGTGGGGTTTTTGTTGTTTTGTTTTTATTCTCTGGCTTAATGCACTGCTTGTCATTACCAACCACTTCTGTTTAGCTGGTGCATTGCGGCCTGGGTCGGGAATCACATGGAAGTAATCAATATATTTCACTGTGAAAGCATGGAAGAAGCGTGTCCTATCCTGGGCAAAACACAACAAGTCAGAATCAATTATGAAAGCCAGTTATCTGATCAGGAGAAGCAAAAAATCAGCGTTTTGGCTCTGCCTTTGGCAGTCCAGTTGGTTGTCTGCTCCTCAAGGATCCTTTCCATGTAGGAGCTGCATATGCTGTTAAAGCAAACAGCCATGGACAGTGTAAACACATTATCTGTGAGACTTAACTTTTCATTAATAACAGGACATGATCCAAACAGTTAGCTTCAAAGCTAACATGAACAAAAAGCTTTTCACATATACATCGAGGTGCAATTTCCTGTCTATCTCTAGGACAGCTTGAGGTGCACAGTAGAAACACAGAATTGCAGAATCATACAATCATTAAGGTTGGAAGAGACCTCTAAGATCATCAAAAACAACTGTCAACCCATCAACACCGCTTCCACTAACCACATCCCTCCCTAGGCATACTTGTAGGTAGACCCAAAGCGGCCCCATGCAGAATCCTGCTCTGAGCCTTGTGGCATTAGCAGATTTCCTCTGCTGGGAAGCAAGATTTAGCTCAACTATATCAGAAAAATGAAACGCTCCTGATCTGTTTGGCTTCATTAAATGTAACACCGAGACATGGGTAAGGTCACATATTAAATGCTGTGAAGAAGAGCAACTGTAGTTCAGAAGGGCTGATGTGGAGGAGAGCTTGGCACATGCAATTGAACCAAGTCTCTGCTTAATGTAAATCAATACATACACTTCATAATCAGACAATTACAATAATAGTAATAATAATATATATATATCTGCTTGCATGTGTTTATGCACGCATGCATGTTTTCTTTCCTTCTTAGGGACTTTGACCATTTGAAGCTAATTTGCAACTTTTCTATCCAGCAACATCTTTAGCTCATGTGTTTAAGGTAGGCAGGCAAGCTTCCTCCCATCTGTTTCCTAATGATCCTGTATTAATTTCTCCACTAGTGTGGGGTATTTTATAACTATTACTGTATCAGTATTTGCCAGTTGTAACACAGAATAATAATTTCTGAGTGCTATGCAGTTATCCCATATATCTCAGCTCCCAACACATAAGACAGTGATGTAGTAAACTTCATGTTTGAGCTGAAGATCTTGATCTCAGCAATGATTTCTTAAAACTTTGGCACTTCCCTGTGTTGCCTCACTTTGTAGGGCTTTGTTGATGGCTTATAAGAGAAAGACAGTAAATACACTCTTGGCAAGCTCAAAACTGCAAGGTAAATACAAGAAAACAATGCATATTCCTGTTTTGTTAAAGTCTCTCTGATTATAAAGTGAATTTCATGGTTTTCAAAGGAGATTTGAGGTCTCTGAGTGCTACTCCTTGGTAATGAAGACAACAGACTTTTTACCCAGTTGTTTGTGACACAGAAGCAAGATTGCCACCAGAATTTTCAATGTGTGGGTAGCAAAATTTCCTCTGTTTGAGAAGTTGTTTCCAATCCATGCAGTAAAGTAAATCCAACAATGCCTACCACTGTCTTTAGTACTCTGATCCACTCCCCTTCCAGTGCATAATTTAACATAAAGCTCCATCTCCTGCAGGATATAATCTGGTACACTGGGAAAGCACACTGCAGGATGGCAGTTATTTCATATAGTGAAGACTGAGAGAAGTATATATATTTTTCCTCTGCACGGTTGACAACACTGATTTTATTTTTTTATTTTTTTTTTCTGCAATACTTCCACAGGTTCTCTTCTGAGGACTGCAGCTGCAGTTTGTCTTCCCAAAGAGCTGTGCTCACCAAGATGCCATACATGCTCTTGGGAGTGGAGGGAGAAAAATGACCTTAGTAGTTCTCCTTGCCTACCTCTAGTCAGCTGGCCATGACTCTTGGGAACTAGGCACGAATCACAAGTGGTGCAGTGTGCTTCTTCTTTAGTGACCAATTTGTTTCACTGAGACTGAGGAGCAGATTTTCCACTAGCAGAAACTGCTCTCCTTACACAAGTGTCGAGCTGGAGACCAGATGAGGATGTGGACACTTCTGCTGTCCTTGATGTTGGTTGGGAATTGACCCAATTCCTCCCTTGTCCATTCTAAAATGGGAATTTCTCCCAAACCCTTTCACCTTCATTTGAGATTTTGGGCTTCTACTGTTTCCAGATCAAGAGAATCATCCCATTCTATTTTGCTTTCAAATGAAAATCTGCTCTGTCAACATCAAAAACAGGGTTTAAATTGATGTTTGTTCAGCCTTGATTGTTGAATCAGGAATCAACACCACAAAAGAGAAGATGTGGGACAAGACAGAAATCATTGCCTAGTCACTGTCATTCAACAGTTCTATCCTCATCCACCAGCCCATCCTGCAGATGGAGCCCCTTTACAGTATCACTTCCCAAATCTCGAGAGGAATTACTCTGTGCAGTCACCCAAGTAATGACAAAATATGAAAACTTGTTTTGTGAAGTTGCAAAGACCACTAGAATGGGAAGGAGGAGGAGGGAGAATGTGAGAATATGGCTCAAAGTCCTAGGACAGAACCAAAAATGGTGGGGAAAATCTCCTTGTTGTCACATGTCTGGTCTAATGAGGAGGTGGCCGTATTTTATGCTACTGGGTGTTTGTGTGTTCCTCCCTCTCCCCAGCACACTGTAGCTTTTTAACAGTGATATATATATATATATATATATATATATAAATGAGCATTGATCTCCAGATTTGGAGGTAATTTGGGAAGTGCAATAAATATTCCTAGAGTGGAATATAAATTAAATCTTCTGACTCAGTAACATATGGTTTGAAAAAGACTGCGTAGCATTAGGAAAAGTGAGATATCTGTGCCAAAACTCCCACGTGTCTTGAATGTACAGATGGGGAAGATGTAGTGTCCTGGAGACCTTAACCTGGTCCTTCTGAGGTCAGTGACGAAACATTTATGAATGTCTGGACAGAACTCAAATCTATTCTGGTTTGATATATATTTAAAACCAAGACCTGGTTTCATATTTGTTTCTGTGCTTGTTGGTATCACCAGGATGCGAGGGCTCAGCTCGTCTGATGTTGGCACTTATTAAAATACACTCTTTAAAGAAAGGTGGTTAAATAGCTTTATAAATAAAACACTAACGTCACTGAACATGACATGTGAACAAGAAACGTACACAAAACCTCGGAGTAGTTAGGATCAAATCACAGACAGTATACTGTCTCTGTTTTCAAGTGTTTTGAGAACGGCAAACCAACCAGGATGCTGGGATAAGACTTTGATCCTCTCTTTGCAACAGTGCTATGCTTTTAAGTTGTTTTTATTTTTTATTTTTTGAGTGCCAGACCACTCATGAGTTAAGAAAACACCACAGTGCAGTCCATCATGAAAAAAAGCACACACCCCACAACAAGGTATGAATAATTCACTGCTGCAGAGCAAGGCTGGAGCACTACGGGGTAAGGCTGATGGAGAATTCAGGGACAGCCTTTGTAAACGTGTGCACGAAGCTTTTATACACCAGTAACGGCAGTGCTAACAGGAGGGAGTGCCTCTGTGTGTGTTTCACAAGGCTCGAAAAGACTGTAAAAGGCTCTGCAGAGACCCACATGTTTTATTTAGTAATCCCAGAATACAGCCCAGGAAATCTGGCCTCTAGGAAGAAAGGCGCTGTAGATGAGAGGAGCTCCTGAGCCACGCACAACACAAAAGGGGAAAATTCCAGCTGCATTTTTTTGCAAGGTACCACGAGTACCCTGAAAGGCTGATGGGTAAACAAAGAGAATCTGGCGAGGGCCAGCAGTGACTCTTTCACCTTCATGTTAGACTTGACTGGAAGAGGATAAAAAGCTCTGTCGCTGAAGGATCTCTAAGAACTTGTACTCACACTATCTGATGATATTTTTTTTTCCTGGATAATTGGATTTGTGCAGCATCTCCTGAAGCCTGCACACTAGTTTTGCAATTAAAAGGCTTCAGCCCAGGGCAGCCGTGGCAGAACCAGAAACAAATTTGATTTGCCCTGTTTTCCTTCCTCTTGCTAGGACAAAGTGAGCTACTACATTTTTACAAGGTGCAGTCACATCGATGGCAAAAGACTGAAACCAAAAACTGAAATCAAAACTGAGAACAATGTAAAGCTCAAGTCTTTTTAATGCTGTATGTCTCATTGCTCTCTCATTGTGGGCTGCAGTATCAGAAGAGGACAGAGTCCTTATTTGCCACATCATGTTTAGAGTATAGGACATCTTAGAATATGGGCATTTTTGGAAATTTATTTCTATGGTGCCAGTCCTTCTATTGTTATAGAACCATTTGAGTTGGAAGGGATCCTTAAAGGTCATCTAGTCCTACTCCCCTGCAATGAACACGGACACCCACAGCTCCACTGGGTGCTCACAGCCCATCCAGCCTGACCTTGGGTGTCTCCAGGGTCTCCAGGGATGGGACATCCACCACCTCTATGGACAACCTGTGCCAGCGCTTCACTGCCCTTACTGTGATTTTTTTTCCTTATATCCAATCTGAATCTCCCTTTTTTTCTTTTGAAACCTTTTCCCCTTATATTATCACAACAGACCCTGCTCAAGATTTTCTCCCTTCCTTTCTTACATCCCACCTTTAGATACTGAAAGGCACTTCTCTATCCGTTCATCAGCATATTTAACACAACTTTGTAAATTGTAAGTAGCAGCTCATGGTTGATGGACTTGAAGAAGAATAGAAGAATCTCACTATTTTTGTTTGTTTAATGGCAGACTCTAAAAGCTGGATTCTGCAACTAGAGAGCAAACTCTCAGGGCTATGGATTGCTCTTTCTAACCAAGTGTATCACACTGCACAGCAGGATCCTGATAATTGCTTGCGGGCTTGAGGTGTTACTGAAGGAGAAACCATCACCGGAGTGCCAAGTACAACAATTAGCATTTGAATTATTTACGGACTGCAGGTGGGCTATCCATATACATCTGTCCTAACACTTATCATCTGCTTGCCATGAAATTCTTAAATGTATTTCATATACAGAACTTTTTGTAAGTGGTGTGTATCCATGCAATACGTTTCCCTACTCCAAAATGGGAATTCAAGTATGAAGGGCAATTAGGGCACAAGGAAATTAGGGACTGGAATTTACGATGCCATCACCTTTGTTATGAAAGGAAATGATGCTTCCTCTCCTTCCAACAAGAGCACTACTATCCCACAGGCTGAAAGCCTGAATTTAGCATCTCTGCATGGAGCCTCCAAGAACAAAAAATGCATGCAAAAGAACCAAGGGAGGAGTGGAAGGAAAGTCCCACAATTCACCATCAAAGTGGTGTCCTGCCTCTTGTAAAACCCTAACATACAACATGTAGAGCAACAAGGAACTAATTGCAGTCCAGCCTAATTGTGCAGTGAGAAGCAGTCAGCTGTTCACATTCTGAAAGCTGTTACCCTACAGGAGCAGCACAAGTGGTGTTGTCTCCTGGATTTATAGCCTGGTGAAATCTCAGTCTTCGGGTGTGACAAATACAGGCTGAAACAACACCTGTATATCTGTGCTTCTAAAGCACTTCTATAGTCCATCTGTGGTCTTATCTGGCACTGATCACCATAGAAACCCCACGGATCCTTCGCACTCCATTTAAACCATCCAGATCTTTACAAAATACAAAGAGTATAACCACTGCGTTGAGCTCTGCATCATTAAACATCAGGTAATGGCCAAGCCCCAACTGTTCCCCCCCCCCTTAAATATATGCAGGTTGTTTCCAACAGCTAAATACCGTGCTTGGAAACAACAGTCCCACTGAAATGGACTGTTAATGAATGATTTATTAGAGTGGCAGCAGCAGCTTTCACTGGGATCATTTCTTAATTAACAGCCACTAACTAGCTGATGCCTGTGAAGAAAAAAAAGAAAAAGAAAAAGAAAAAGAAGGCAAAAAAAAAAAATCAATGTTGCTTTTTTGCTTTTTGTTGTTTTTTATTTTTTCCCTACATTGTTAGATGTCTGCTGGTGCTCCTAGATCCATTCCCACACCTGATGTGACCCAGCCCTTGCAGCCATCCCCATCCCAGTCACCATGAAAAACATAAGAAGTAATCTGCACTGCTTTTTCTCCCTGCATTTCGTTCATCCCTGTCCCTGTATTGATACAGAGGAGGAAATCACAGCTGGTTTAGGGAAGAGAGGGTTAACCCAGACTTTCACCATGCAACACTGCTCATGTAAGCATCATTGGTGTCTCAGCTGCTACTGGGTAAAGAGGAAGAGAGAAAAAGGGAGGATGCTGCTCTGTCTTGGGTTCAAGGCCTGTATCACTACAGCATGAGCTGGAAATGCAAACAAGGATGCAGAAAAGTTTAAATGGTTCTTGCAGAGAGGAATAGAGCTTCAGGTCTGAATATCCCATTAAGGACAGGGCTCTGTATTAAGGTATGTGATTCAGCCCTTAGATGCATTATGGCATAGTTCAGATGACAGGCTTGGATGCTTAATATAAAGTTCCCAAACTTGAATATGAAGTAATAATAAACCCCATCTGGAGCAGCTGAGGGAGGTTGTGGAACATAAAAATGCAGTTCCTGGTAAGGAATTACTGTGTCAGCTGCTCTTGGGGAATCCTCTGCAATGCATGCAAACCCATTTTAGAACTGAGATATCATCAGAAACTTGATGTAGTCCATCGTGAAACAAGAATAAACTGCCTTGCATTCACTCAGAGATGAGAAGAATCTGTGACTCAGCTGGCTGCTTGGTCAGACTTCCATAATGATGCTGTTGGCACAAGAAAACCATTCCACAAAGCATCTCCTACCATCTTTCCATCTGGTCATATTGCTCTCAAGACTGCAGTCTTAGGTGCTCCTGGCTGGGCTGATTTGTTTTGGAAGGTGCCTGCACTGTGGTAGTCCCAAACAAGATGTGGGTGAAGAGTTGTTTGCATTGCCCAGGTAGAATTTCCCTTGTCATCTCCTTTGTCCGGAGTGCTACCTGTTTGATGTTCCGTGGGCCTCTTGTCCATAGCAGATGATCTTGAAGGTCATTTCCAACCTGAACTATTCTATGATTCCATACTGGTGACAGGTGACAGAACAAAGGGAAATGGCCTCAAGTTGCACCAGGGGAGGTTTAGGTTGGATATCAGGAAGAACTTTTTTACAGAAAGGGTTGTTAAGCACTGGAATAGGCTCCCCAGGGAGGGGGTTGAGTCACCATACCTGGATGTGTTTAAAATCTGTTTGGACGTGGTGCTGAGGGACACGATTGAGCAGTGGGTTGTTAGAGTTAGGGCAGTATGGTTAGGTTGCAGTTGGACTTGATGATCTTGAAGGTCTTTTCCAACCTGAGCAATTCCTTTTGCATGGACGCAAATCCAGACCTGCCATTTTATATTTTCCCCACATTAAAAATTAGCTCATGCTAATAACACAATCAATACAATGAGCCTTCTCATACTTTTTTTAATCTTTTAGTGAAATCTGGCACAGGTTGCCCAGAGAGGTGGTGGTTGCCCCATCCCTGGAGACACCCAAGGTCAAACTGGATGGAGCTCTGAGCACCTGATGGAGCTGTGGGTGTCCCTGTTCATTGCAGAGGAGTAGGACTAGATGACCTTTAAGGACCCCTTCCAACTCAAACAATACTATGATAATCTATAATTATCTATAGTCTCCAGTCAAGAGCAATTAGCACACCCTTATTGCCAACAGGTAGCTGGACACAAGTTATCTCAAAGGCTTTTGATTATCTGTGACCCAAGTGAGGCTGGTTAGCATGCTCTCATGCAATGCTCCCATCTGCTCTTGTCCTCAGGATGAGGACACATCAGCCAAAATTACCTTCTAGCCCCAACCAGAACAGGCTCAGAGCAACCCTGCTGAAAGCCCTCTGCTCTTGGTATTCAAAAAACTATATAGTTGGAGGAGGACAGAAGAAACCCTGCATGTTTGGAAGAGAAGTGGAAACTGTAATTTGAACCCAGCCTGTTCTCAGTGGATGCAGGGAGAAAACCTGATTGCCTCGCAGATGTGCAAATGAATGCTTGGTAGGATGAAAGGGCAAAGCAAAAGGATGGGAAAGGGATCCCATACACAGCTGCAGGGACAGCAAGGTTTGCCTGTGAAACATAGTAATTGCCATTAAGTTGTGCCTTGGGTTGCAGTGACAGAGGCAGACAAGATGACAACCTCTGTGTTCAGTTGGTCCTTCTCTTTCTTTTTGCTGGGAAGGGAACTGCCCCACATCACTCATCCAACCACCTTCATGGTGGCTTATTTCCCCTCTGCATTGCACTTTGGCCTTTATACCATTTTTTTCCCCTCTGAAAGTTATGGATCAAAGAAGCCAGAGCAGGGGAATATTTCTATTCAGGGACCTCAAACAACTACATCACTTTGCATGGCTGAGTGTATTTCAAAGCACTTTGCTCTTGCTCCTCTGTGACATCTTGTACCAACCCTGGAGAGACGTGCTGCAGACTTGAGGAAGAAGGAGAAATTTAAGAACTGTTTCACTTCTCTTTTCCTATTGCCACATGGGTCATGTGAGGTAGGAACAGCTGTCCAACCCCTCACCCACACCACATACAGCTTTAGCACTTTTAAATGTGGACGCAAATGATTATTTCAGGGTCACGCTGTGGTTCAGGGGCAAAGCAAGGAAATAACTGAAGATTCCTGATATGTCTTTCATGACTGAGCCAGAATTAAATCCCCTCACCTCCTGGGAAAGGGCAAAAGGGGAGCGAAATTCCTCTTTATACTTAGGGGAGAAGGAAAGATATTGCAGAAGAAAACAGGGTTGTTGAATGATGGGATAATGTGGAACATAGGGGCTGAACCCTGAGTCCTCTGTACTCAGTAAGGAGGGGGAAAGAAATGAGCTGGGATAAAAATATAGAATTCCCCCCCTCCAACTCTGTAAAACAACAAGATTCAATGTTGGCTGGGGAACTTGTCAACTGGAGATGAGGAGAAATGAGTCTTGTGGCAGAGAGGGAGGTGTGTATATGGGTGAAACTGGGTTTTTCAGACATTATTCAGCTCTGTGTCATTGGGCTGGGGACAATGTATGTCTTTGTTTTCCTTCAGATGAGATCTTCTCAGCAGAAAATACTGTTCTCACTGAAACTATTGTGAGAAGTTTGGAACTCAGTGCAAGCTCGACAGCTTCTTGTGAGCTGTTCAGGTTTGACCCAAAATCTTGAAAACAGATTTGGATCTAAACACAAACAGTGCCCCAGCCAGCTCAAACATAATCCTTTCCACGGTGTGGAGGACATGCAACCAGACAATTTCTTCCCCAGTCATTTCTGTTTGGAATCAATTTTTATTTTTACGTACCTCCAGGATAAAATTAAAATCGTGTTTCCTTTTATTTTGTCTTGGAGTGCCAAACTAACTTCATTTCTTGTCTGGACCTACATCCAGCACCAAAATCCCAACTGAAAAATGCCTTGCAAACTTATCAGTTTTCACATGCTAATAAGATGAATTCTCAGTATGCTCCAAATGAAGCAAATTTTGCAATACAAAAATAAAATAAAATAAAATCCCTTTTCAATGACAGTAAAATCACTTTTTCTGTAACAATGAAAGAAGGCCATAAATAAATTTGACTTCACTATTCTTATCTGTCCTGTTGCATGCAGAGCTATAACAAATGCCAGGACATTCGAAGCACAGCACTTATTAACTGTGCAAAATCAGTACAGACTTGATGCAAACTTTTTTCTCCCTTTCTCTTCATCATTCTCACAATGGAATTTGGATGTCAGGTTTTCTTGGCCATGTTGGACAGCTTAAAAAATGTAATTCTTAACAATCTTGGAAGTGCCTTCAACTTTTGAAAGCCTCTGATGTTAGACAACTTCGTAGTGAGAGCTTTCAACAAGCCTCGGCTTACTCTGGCAGTGATGAGATAATGAACAATTTAAACAAAATGAACGAGAAAATTAAAATTAACAATCCAGAAAACTCTAAATGATGAGGGAAGAGCCTTTGATGAGTTCAAAATATGTGAGCTTTTTGAAGGATTTTAAGTATTTCCCTGTGTGTACGTGTGTGTATAAAAATTCATAACCCTGTTCATAATAACCTTTATTACTGGAGAACCTTGAGAGTATACAGACCCACAAATATCCCACATATTGGCAATAATATGTCTTCTGTTTATGAGTGCACGCTGGAATTACATCCATGAGAACACAGGAAAATTATTTATGTTAACAGAATGAATCCAACAATCTTTTTTTTTGCTTTTTGCAGAAATATGTTTTTCTCCATTCCTTGTACAACTGAGTCATGTTTGAGCCTGAGCAGATTGAAGACAGGGTGATTAAATCTCTTCACGTAGCACTGAATGCTCTGAAAGAACCTCTTTAAAGAGACATAAGAGCATCAAGGAGACAAGTTGTTATCTGCCAAAGTGTGGCTACTTCTGGAGTTGAACGCAGTGTCTAGAACACATAGTACTCAAGGTTCAAAAACAATCTATGCTTGGTGGGAAAGAAATGAAGAAACATGGAATAGCAGAGGGAGATGGCACCTTCCTTCTCATTTGTTCAAGGAACGTTTCGGTGTTGTGCAGAGGGACATGGTTTAGAGAGAACTATTAGTGATAGGTGGACGGTTGGACTGAATGACCTTGTAGGTCTTTTCCAACCTCGGTGATTCTATGATGTTATGACTCTGGGATTAACTTATTCTGTCTGTTTTCCTCTGAACTTTACCGGAGCACATGAGAAACAGAGTTCTTGTGTCTGAGTTGGACCTTGTAATGTCATAAGAGTGGTTCAGAGAACGGGGATATTATAAGCCTAGTTTACAGCTCCCCTATCCACTTTATAGCAGTATGAACAGGATGGTGTCCAAGAATCAAGCAGTCCTTGTAATTGAGCAATGAGAGTTACCAACTCCTGAAGAGGATGCCACCGCTTGAATTATATTGTTCTGAAGCTTTTAAAATAGATTTCTGACTCTAAAAACCTCATCAAAAATTAAAAAAAAAAAGAAAAGGAAAAAAAAAAAAGGTGATTATCAGGCAGTTCTAGCAGATGTTTGTGAAAACGTTTAGTTGTGATCCCAGCGTTCAGACAGGGTTTGCCAACAATTGCTCAGAGGTTTAAGAATGTAGACTGAATCTGGATTAAGTCACTGTTCTACAACTATGGAGGCAAATAATTCAAACGTGGTGTTTTTGTCTTATTTCAACAAAAGGTAGTTTGACTTCATGGAAACTGAATGGCTGCAAATCCGTGACATGTTTTTCCCTCCCTCCCATCCTGGGTCTGCAAAACAAGTTTGAATTTATGAATCCTTCCTTTTCTTCCCATTAATCTACACCCCCTGGGCTAGATCCTCAGCTAATTTGGCAGAGCACAAGCTATCCCAAGAGTTGTTGACTGAAAAATAAAAAAAAAGCTTTGGATTTGATTCTCCGATGCCTTGCAACATGAGAAATCATTTATATCATGCAAAGTGAGTTAAAATTGTACTAAAATGCTCCTATATAAAACTGAACTTTCTATATCCACTCTGAACCTGACTTTTACCAGTGTATGGCTAGTGAAAGTACAAGTCAATGTACTCCTCTATGGGGCCTTTAGGTTCCAGCTGGTAGCACCAGAAGGATTCTTCAGAAGCAAGGCTGCTTCCTATTCAATATTAACTTCACACAAGGGAAGCTCGATCATGTGTTATTAAAGTCAATAGGATTTTTACTGTTGACTGTAACGAGCAAGCCATCAAACTATATGCTTTCTTCTCTCCCTTCCACTCTGCTTCTAAGTTTCCTATAACCTTTCTTCAAATGACTTTCCTTGATTTTTCACACTTTCTTTGCCTTGAACTTTTCTGCCATTGATGCCCCACATGCAAAGCCAGCGTTTGAATAGGAACTGTTGCATCTGTGAGCTTTAAAATTGAAGGGAAAACATTTTTTCCCCTTTTCCAGGCACAACTGGGTAGATTGTGGAGCTCTCAGCAGAGTGCCTTTGGAGGCTTGGTTTTCATTCAAATCAAATTGAAACGGGGCATGAACGTGAGTGAACTAAAAGCGATCAAAACCAATATAACACAGCTGGAGAGGCCCAGCTTGGCAAAATGCTGAATATCCTATGCTCCTGATGATTAAATGAACCGTGAAGGTTTTTGGCATCTCATAGCATTATGCTCCGTTGAGGATTTCAGCTATACCTTATTTTAAGCTTTTGCTTATATCCCAGTGAGATCAACGAGGTTTAGGCCCACATTCATGCTATCTAGCTACAGATACTTAACTGAAGTAGAAACAATAGGAGCAGTCCTCAACTTTGTTGGGGGACAGACAGCTCTGGGATGTTCTCTGTGTTACAACTGTTGAAGTGCTTTGAATATTTCTGAAAACTGACGACACTGAAAGGACAAGCCCAGGTGATCTCAAACAGCATCTCAAGGGCTTCGAACAGAACGTTTCTCCTTCTACTGTGCGTACAAGAATTGTACCCAAAGTCATGTTCAGGCACCATTATGTCACGTACTTATAAACTACATCAGCATTACAAAATAAAGTACTGTAATCTCAAGTAATTAAACACTGAGAGATAGTATAACTCTGGCATAAACCTGGTCAAATTTCTCTGTAATTAAGGAAAATGAATGTTTTGGCACAGAAACAGAAAAAAAAAAATAGAAAATCAAGCATGCATGCAATTTCATTTTCTTTCAGACTGTTTGTATCAGTGGAAGGAAATGATCTAATTAGTTTATGGACAGTGTTTGTCCCTGAAGATCACAGGCTGGACTTAGGGGAAAAAAAATCTATCTGAAGCAGCTCATGTTTTTCATATCCTTAGTGAGTTCTGGTATCTGTGAAATGAGTTATGCAAAGTAAAAATAATACTTACAAAATCTGATATCCACCCAAACTCTGGCTAAGGTAGAGGAAATGAAGGCAATCAGTTCCAAAGGCTCTAAAAATAGTTTCGTTTCCAGGTTTGTGGAGAGATTTGTATGGATGAAAATGTAACTGGTCCCCTAAAGCAATTTGATGTTAAGGCCCTTTTTTGGTATTCAATGAATGATAAGATGTACCTGCTTTTGGATATATATTCTTGAGGAGTCCCAACAACTCTGCTGAGTTCTTTTGAATGACCTCTATGTGCTCAACAAGGGCAGCCAGAGGTCACATTTTTCTAGTTGCTTTGGAAAAAGGAGATTTGAATTCTTTCAAGAACGTAAGATTCCAGCATGAAGGATGGACTTGTCTCTGGCTACATATAGCTGTTTCTCTATTTCACAGTCCTCAGTAGTTTTATCTTTATCATTCAGCTGACTTATCTAAATCCTCATTTTCTTATTTGCATTCATCAGTGCTTTCACAGCAGTTTTAGGAATGAAACTGACAAGTAGGGGAACAACCACTGTGTCCAATCCTGACATTGTCTTTAAGTCTTGAAGAATAATAGAACAATTTTCAAAGGTATACAAAAACATTGGACGTTTTCTTCCTTTCTTGAGATTTCCTTTTTGGTTGTTCTGACTGGAATCATCCACTTGAAAACTGCTGTGGTGAAGAAGTTCCTGGACCAATAATGAAACACAGAGGGTTCATGTTCTGATTTTGGCTTTCTAGGATGCTTTGCAAGGATACTCTCTGACTTAAAAACTTGTGCATATTTTTCTTTTGTGCTTTTCTGCTCTCTTGCTCTGCCTGCACCATGATGGATCAGCAAAGAAGAATCTGGGATGTGAGCAGTGGTGGGTAGAGAGAATGATGGTGGATTGCATTAATGAGATTTGGGTTGTAGGGTCAATGCTGACATTATGAAAGTCATTGGAAGTGAAATAAAGCTTCACTAAATGCTCCTAGAAGAGAAATTGTTGCAGTAGTACATATGTTTTGTTCTTCTTTTGATAAAATTAAGCAGCTGATTTCCGACCTGTAGATGTCAGGAGCCCATCCAGTTCACTATCACTTGTGCTAGTGTTTAACCCTAACTATACCCAACAAAATACTTCCTCTGTTGTACAGCCACTTAAACTCTGTATTTATAATGACTTATTTCATCTCAACTTTCAAAGCATTAATGAACACAAGTTTAGTATCACATCAGTTCTCTGGGTATTATTAGACCCAATTTAACGCTGTATGAAAAAAGATGTTGAACCCAAGAGCATCTAGTAAGTCATCTTCACAGTTTGGATGAGACAGCAGGAGTCCTGACTACTAGGCTGTTATTCTAACCACTAAACCATATTCTCTTTTGCCTTATGTCTTCTGGGAATCATCCATCAAGTAACTTTCCTGCATTTCCTTTTATTGCTTCCCAGGTAATGTTTATTGCTTTGAAAGTAACTAATCATTGGTTGGGCTGTGCTCAGACGCAATTCAAAGAATATTCCTCCCCCCCCTCTTAAAATGCAAAGCATCTCTGAGATTCCTGATCATCTGAGTTTTATAACTCTGTTTTATTACTTTCCAAATATACAATGCTCATAAAAAAGGTAATTGGATCTTTACAATAATGCCATTTCCTAATGTTCACCAATGAGAGAAAATTATCATCATGTAGTGGAATATTATGTTTTAATTGTTTTGCTCTCTTATCCCGTGTCAGAAATTTTAAAACCAAATTTTAGGGATAAATTCTAAGCCATCGCTACTAAACGAAAAAAGTTATAAGGAGTGATGGTAATTCTATTAAGCACAGAACATCTATGATGAAGGTAGGAAAATAAAAACACACAGACTAGATTGTTTGAAATAGTATGGGAAGAACACAAAATACTAAGTGTTTCGAGTAAAGCCTTATTAGATTGGAAAATCGAGAGTCGTATTTTTGCATTAGTTCTTAAATTGCGTAGTGTGTAGGAAGACAGCTCTGCCCAATGGAGGTGCATTAAAATCCTTTGCTTCCCAGAGTGGACCCAATGTGGCTCTGACAGCTGACCAAATATGAAGAGAAATACAATGTAGAGGTCGTAAGTTGGGTCCAGGAGTCAAAAGATGTAAGAAGCAGAAGAGCAACATTTTTACATGTTTACTGGAGGAAAATAAAAGACCTTTTTCTCTTTTTGGTGTCAGGCTTTGCAACCAATCGCTATTATTTTGAGAGAAATTGAAAGTAAGATTTGCCATGTAAGGGCCCAAGCTGAGGGCATCTTTAGAACAGTAAGGCACAAACATGATATCCTGTTGCAACTCCACATGTACGAGGTGGGGACAATAGCCTCTTTCTCTGACAAGCTTTGTAATTCCTTCAGGACAAGGACCATTAGGACCATTACTTAATGTGAAATGAGCAGCACTTCGCTCAGCAGGACTCTGTCTTTTCACTGAATGGTCTGATTTTGTAGTGAGGTAAAAATACATAAACAGAAAAGTTAACTTGGGTGAATGGATCACAAGCTGGTTTCAAGTTTATCTTTTTCCTGTATTCCCTAGCTGAGTGCTGAGCCATCCTTTCTGTCAGGAATAGCTTACAATTAAAAAGGTGCTCTGCTCTCCTGCATGGGAAGAAAGTCTTCAAGTACAGCACTCTTTGTTGAAGTCCCACCACCCTGGCTCTCTACCCTGTTAAATATCAGTGTTTTAAAACAGGGTCTACCAGTATGAAGCGATGACCTAGATGACACAGCTCTCTCTAGCTCGTTGCACAGGCATTGGCTGATGCAGAAATAAAAGAATAATGTGGAATTAAGAGGGATGTTCAAGGTCAGCAAGTCTATCCCTCAAATATAAGAGGCATCGTCTCATGGAAACCTCCTCAAAATTCTTTATCTTCTTCCAAAATTAGATAATTTTTAATCTAACCTGACTGGGAAGAAACTCCAGAAGTCATTCCCTGAATAGTCAGACAATTTCTAGTTTCCTGCCTAATTTTTTTTTTTTTTGGCCTATTGTAGTCCAAGTCTGGATTTCTAAGAAAAAAATGGAAGTCCATAGAGATTTGAACAACTTGTCACAAGTGGCTGAAATGAGTTGAAGTTGAGCACCAAGACTCCAAATCCACTACCTTTTAACAGTCTAATTTATGGCATACCACCATCATAGCAAATAGTGATTAAGACGTGAGACACTTGGATGTCAAAAGCAGCATTTCACCTTGTGATGTTCTAAGTCACATCCAATTTGCTCATGAAATGAAAATTAAGAAGGAAGAACATTTGATGGTTGTGCATATTAATATGAGCTAAAACAAGAGCTTTCATTATCATCTTCAATGCTTGCTTTTCCCTTTTGCCACAGAGATAGCGTGAAGGTTACAGTTAAGGTCAACTGCAGTCCATGTTTATTGGTTTATTCCCAGATTTTGAGTTATTGATATTGAGCTTGTCCAGGAAATCCATTCAGCACAATGTGAGGCTAATCAATAGCTTGCTGCTCTTTTTGCATATTAAAAAGACAACCTTATGAGAAAAACAAAAATATAAAAAAGAGCTTCAGTTGTCTTTCCACTACCAAGTCAAAGCTTTACAAACTCTCAGACAGCTGTTTTCATTTATTTCTATGCTCTCTTATTCCCTAAAGCTGCCCTTAATGGTCAAAGCAGGTTTCTTTCTTGTTTTGTTTCTTTTTTTCTCTTCTTCTGAATATGAACCAAATGCCCACCACACAGTTATTCAGATAGCTCTTCCACTTGAATTTATTCCATGTATATTGTTGGTCTGTCTTCCACCTCGCAGGGTGCCAAGTGTGAAAACAGCACCATGGTCTCATGGTATCAGCTGGGCTATAATGTGTGGCCAAATACAGATTTCCTGACCAACTCACTGGTGGGCTCTGTTGTTTGCTCTTTTCTTGAGGCCCAGATCAACCCTCAGCCCAACGTCACTGTCCTTGCTTTTTAGAATGCTCAAAAATTCATCAGGATTTTGTTTTCTATACTCCAGTGTGCTCATACTACACGTTAGCTCGGTTGCTGTGCAGTTCCCCTCCTATCCCTGCCTTAATGTTGTCATATTACATTGCTGTTTGCTAAGAAATGAAAGATGATATTTAAAAGGATGCTACAACTAGGTTGAATGCTGTTAAATTTCAGAGTGACTAGTACAAATACTGAATTATATTACTTCCACGGTAACCATGTCCCCAAAGGATTCTCCTCTTGCTTCAAATGCTCAGTCCTCGGTCAGTTTGGATCTGATTGCTCATCTGTTAGATACAATAATAGCACTGTGCTGAAGCTCTACAGTGCTTTTTATCTCACGTGTTTCACAGAGTCTGGGCAGCTGTGGTAGAGGAGCAGGTGGGAAGCCGAGTGTTGATACCCTTTCTAAAGTAATTTCAGTTGACATATATTTAGTGAACCCATCCTGCAGATAAAGAGGTACAGCGTGTATTGTATATCTGTACATATACACACAGCTAATTAAAATGACAACACTGGCACTAGCAGCCAGCTGGGACAGATCTCTCTTGTGGCACCTTTCTCCATCAGCTAGACTCAGCTGGTCACCAGCCCTCAGGGTGCACCATCACTGCTGCTATTCCAGACCATGGTTTCTGTAGCATTGTCTCGAATGAGGGAATCAGTCCACACACAACTTGGGGACTTCATGGAGAAGTTGCCATTTTGCTGTCTGCTGTTGTGCTGTCAGTGAAGCAAGAGCAGGCCATGTGAGGACGGATCCTATTTGCCAAGGGATAAATCAGAAATTTAACAACTACAATATCTATGCTGTTGGCAATATAAAGATGATAAGTGGAGAAAACAGAGCTGACATTATTTATTTGCAAAAGAGTTGTGCTTTTAGAGGGTAGAAAAGCACGTCAGAAAAGAGTCCAGATATCTCTGAATGTGTCCACTGTGTTCAGCACAGCTGAACTTGGAGCACACATAGATGTAATCTAGCACAGTGCTCTGTCAGGGTAATATTAGCTGAGGTCCACAAAGCAAAACTAACTGCTCTGGGCAATGGCAGTGACAGTATTTCTGCTGAACATCTCTGTTTCTCTGGAGGAAACTCAGGGTCCCTGGGTGCTGTAACTTTCCATTGCCTGGGACCAGATCTCCAAGCCGGTCTTCAGTTTTCACAAACCCAAACAGCTTGTTTTCGTGCTGGGAGACAAATCATGAAGCCTGATAAGCAAGAAGGGAAATTCAGATGAAGCTGGGAATTACACGGAGGTTGGCTTTTTGTTTTCCAGTGCTGATGGCATATCAGTACAGTCCCTGTTATCGATATTACAGTCTTCAATGCTTCCTTCCTACCACAGATTGGAATTTCTCCTTCCCATCAAGGCATAGGCTGCATCTCAGTGATTATAATTTATAGAATCATTTGAGTTGGAAGGGACCCTTGAAGGTCATCTACTCCAATCCCCTTGCAATGAACAGGGACATCTACAGCTTGATCAAGTGCTCAGAGTCCCTCCCAGCCTGACCTTGAGTGTTTCCAGGGATGGGGAACCACTACCTCTGTGGGAAACCTGTTCCAGAGCCTCACTATACTTATTGTAAATTTTTTTTTTCCTTACATCCAATCTTAATCTTCTCTCTTTTTGTTTGAAACCATTTCCCCTTGCCCTGTCACAACAGACCCTGCTCAGGAGTCTGTCTCCTTCTTACAGCCCCCCTTTTTAGATACCGAAAGGAAATCATCCATTAGTGGAAATTGCTTTTGGAGAGCCCTTGCCTGTTCTGATTCTGCAGTAATTTAGGTGGCAGTGGTTGGATGTGCAGACCATAGGGAAAGAGCAGCAGAAAGTGAGAACAGCGGTGACCTTGTCACAAGCTGAATGGCAAATCTGTGTTTTCTAAAAATAGTATTTTGCCTTCCCCACAAAGGTAACCTGGCTACAGCTTCGGATTTGCTTGTGAATCTGCTCCCCGTCACACACAGAATCGCTCGGCTCAAACATGGCAATGCGATAAATTTGAAGTGACCTGCTCAGGTGCATATACAGGACAAAATTCAGGGCAGCATAACTTCCTTACCACTAACACAGACCACTGTCCACCCCGCCTCTCTCATAGAGCCATAGAAAAACCCAAATGGGAAGGGACCCACAGGGATCACCGAGTCCAACTCCTGGCTCCATATATGACCACACAAAAATCAGACCACGTGTCAGAGCTGTGTCCCAGTGCTCACTGATCAGCCTATTCCATGCCCACCGCCCTCTGGGGCAGAGCTTTTACACTTCAACCACTCTCTGGTAATGCCTCTCCTCCAGCACCTTCCCACAATTGTCCCACATCTGCATCAAGGACAACTTCTTTCACAATTTCTTTAAGAACTCAGGATGAAGCTCAGCTTTGGGGCAGTGTTAAAAACCACGAGATTTGCCCCAGGTGATCCGAAAGAGCTGCTCATACAATTGAGCACAGTGGCATGGACACTGGGATTCGAGAGACATTTTACAGCAGTGCTGCTCTGACACCAGCTGGGCTGCTCCCTGTCGAAATGCAGCTACCCAGCTCTTCAGTGAAGACAGATGCTAAGAGTAAAAGATCCTTCTGTTGTGCGTGGGGGGGGGAGGGTGACCAGCGTGACTATACATTCGTGGCAGCAGATGGAACAGTTTATACGATGGTACTCATGCATACTTGGTTTGTATTTGAATGAGGGCTAACAGATGCAATGTGCTATTTTATTTTTTAGGAAATATATGATTAGATATGGTTAATTTGCGGAGGGTAATGAACTACATACCCTTATTAAAAAGTCATATATTTATGTGTATTTTTAGCAAAAACATCTTTCTCTTGGAAAAAAAAAAAAAAAAAAGGAAAGAGAAGCGCTCTTAAAAAAATAACAATAGTAATAATAGTAATGAAAGTTGGTTTCTTTGGATTTGTCTGCTATATGCCTGCTCCATCTGTCTGGTCATCACATCCTGGAGCACTTGATGGAGCAGTAGGTGTCCCTGTTCATTGCAGGGAGTTGGACTAGGTGACATTTAAAGGTCCCTTCCACCTCAAGCAAATTCTATGATTCCATGATGTTTATTAAGAAATCCAGACATGGGATATTGAAGACTAAATGCTGATTATCCAGAATGGTGCTCTCAGCAGCTGGCTAGAATTCTTTTGTATGTACACATCTAAACCATTTGATTTGTTCTTGTGAACGTCACCAGGAAAACTGCATTTAATTCTCACTGCGTTGATAAGGTCTTCAGCATCTTAAACCTGACTGGCCTTGATATTTCAATCAAATTCTAATGAGACATTAGGAGCAATATTACTAAGTGGACACCTTCTTCAAGACTATAATTTACTTTGCACCTTAATCAAATAAAGCAGTGCTTCTATTTTCATTGGCAGCTACACTGGAGTACCTTTTCCTTTCTCATCTACAAAAAAAGACAGCTGATATACAGATGCCTTTTCCCTGATTTCAGTAAATCAGAGATAAAAGCCTTTTCTTCCAGTCTCACAAATTCGATCCTTACGACTGATGCTGTTAAGGGTGTACACCAACATTTTGTGAGTGCTTCATAGTGCTGGAATCAGTAACACTGAATCACTTCCCATTCTCTGAGCATTGCAGAAGCATTTGGGGGGAGATTCGTGGGACTGTGTGTCAGACCTCTGGGCTCTAGTCCCAGGCTCACTAATGACCAAGCAGACAGAGCCTGCAACACCTAACATTTGTAACTAGCAGGAAATGCATCCCAATAGAACTTGCAGCAATCCATGTACACAGGCACACTTTGCACATCTCCACATTGCTGCAGTTTCATGAGCTTTACTTTCCCTGTTTGGTAGCAACAGATATTTACAGCTTTAGGATGTGGGTGCATGTAGTGTTAAGGATGGGAGCCACTTGGTTCAGTGATAGCTATATATTGCTGATGGGAAAAAATACCTGAGGATAAAAAACACTTGGATCAACCTTTAAATTATAGCACTGTGAGGTTTTTTACAGTCATGCAGAGCAGGGGAAATCAAAGTCTCCTTCAAAGAAGCCAGTGATGGTGCCTGGTAACTGTGTTTTCCTGTCCTGGTGGGATGAAAAGCTGAGCAGACTCCACTGAGGAGTTCAGTCTGGTGGAAGTGCAAGTCCCCTCGACATCTGGTTGGGGCTTCACTGGTTCTGCCAAGCTGTGTGAACAGCACTTGAGCCAATTTGTTGAGCAGGAGCAATCTGGCCTTTGTTTTGCTTTTTCTTTTCTTTTTTCTTTTTTTTTTTTGTGTATTATCAGATCAGGTCTATCTCAAATAAATCATACTGACCCACTCTGGAGTTTCCCTCAATTCACTTCTTAGGTAAAACTTCCATCAGTCAAGATGACATGCATGGAATTTGCTCAACAGGGAGTTTGCCAGAAAAAAAAAAAAAAAAGAAGAAAAAAAAAGAAACAGATTTGGCCTTCGTATGAGAGAGAGCTTCCTTTGTAGAATCGGGTAAGGAGGAAGGATTGCGATAAATATCATTACTAGCAAGTAATTTTTTCCTTTCTGATGCAGTTCTGAAGTGAGTTTGCTATCTGCCTGCGTGAAAGATCTTTTCAAGATGTTTCTAGTCCCCATGGAACCAGGATACTAACAGAGTCTTCCCAATAATAATAAAAGGGGGGGCTTCAGGGGGGAGAAGATGTCTCTCTTGTTCCCCTAACACTTGACAAAGCACTTTCCTCCCCCTTCTCAGAAGTCCTAAGCAGTTCGAAAGGGAAATGAGTGTGCTTGCAGATATTTTTATTCTCTAGCTAGAGAAACAAATGCTTTCACTGAATATAGCTCTGCCAAGAAAATAAGAACATGGGCAGGACTTTGAATGGAGTCACTGATGGGAACGGAGAAGAGGAACAGTTTGCTGTCTGAATTGCTCATCAGGAAGAAATAAAGGTGAAGAAAGGGAGAGAGGAAGTAGAGTTGTTTGAGCAAAGATACTGAATGCAAAATCTGAGTGGTAGAAACTGGAAGTGCTGAGAAGATGCTGGGTGAGTTTGAGTCATGCAACAGGTTCTTTTTTCTCCCAAGGCTGTGCAAAACAGACACTGCAGCCACCCACCTCTGAAACCTCTCATACAGTCACTACAGAAAACATGAGTGCAAAACATGGGGACTGACATGAGGGCTAAAGTGAAACAATGGGAAGGGTTCGTACCAAAGAACACAGTGCTGCAGAGGACAGAATACGTGATACCATTTTCATGAAGGTAACACACATCCAGACACCATGAACAACCTTTAGTAAGATAGAAACAAAGTCATGTTTTTCTTTTTATGTCTGTTTTGTGTGAGTGGTTTGGGATCTCTGGTTTTGAGAGTTATTTCAGAGGGTTTATATCATGTGATGATGAAAAGATTTGCTGACTGCTTCTCAACTTGCTTCATGGCTGCACAGAACTTCAACACACTTACTCATGGTCTTCCTATATCAGCTTCCCAAAGGCAGTGACATTTTTAAGTCCCCATTCCTTGCAATCTTTGGAATTCCCTGTAATCTCTGTCACTCTTACTTCACACTATTAGAAATCAGAGTCCATAGCTATCCTTCAGACAGAATCTGTGTAAGTCCAAGATATGTCTGCATACTTGAAAAAACATATCAGTAAAGGATCTCTTAATTTTTCCGTTGTTGGTTTTGCNAAAAAACACTGGTAAAGGGACTTTTTTTTTTTTCTGTTTGGTTTTTTTTTTTTTTTTTTTTTTTTTTTTTTTTTTCATCCTATTCTGGAGTCCAATTCATAGGTTTATCTGGACTTGGCAATATACCAACATATTTATTCCTGGAAAATTATTTGGAAATACTCATTTTGAAGCGACTCCCCGCATAGTATCAGAATGATCAGACAGATGCTTGTGCCAAAAGAAACGATGCTGAAATAATTATTTCAGAACAGAACCATCAGTAAATTTCCGACTGGAGAGGAGCTTGTGTACACAGGAAGGAAGCAAACTCTATTGTCTCCCTCCTTCCTTGTAGCCCTTGTTTTACAGCCGAACAAGCAATAATGAGGCTGTAGATCTATGTCTTCTTCTTAGAATCCAAAAGGCTTTACAGAGTCTGTTGGACGAATTTCAATGCCCTGATCAAGTCCAAGGAGGAAATAAACTCTTCCAGAAATTCTTCTTTGTATCTGGCTGCAGCTCAAAGGAACCTTATGGACCATCTGTCCCTCCTATCCTCTCAACCCCCACATGCCACCATCGATAAGTCATCAATCTGTGAAGCAGCTCTGGGAGAGGCTTTTTACCTACTTTCTCCAGGAAAACATCTGAGTGATTCCTCTGCTCTCTCTGTCTGCTGGGAAAAAGGAATATTGACATCTCACCATCTCTACTGTGGTCTGGACATTCTTCTCTTGATGGATGCAAGTGAATTTGCACAAACTTTAGACAAAGCCAAGAATGAATTAACCAAACCCAATGCAAGGAGGACAGTGATAAACAAGGAATAGCTTCTGACACCACTGAAGGTTTGGAAAACATTACTTACAGTGAGACAAACCAGAAGAAAAGAACTTAAAAGTCTAAGAACTCAGTTTATCACAGTCTGTGGCAATATGAATCTTTTGAGGTACTGCTCATGGTCAAGAAATGATGCTAGGACTGAGGATGTCTTTGGGATTGCCTCCTGAATGTTTTCTCTTGGTAGGACCAGCTGTAATATGATGCTGAGATAAAAATGATTGGGGGCAGCATTTGTTTCAGAATTCATGCTGTGGCCCTTCCTAAATGTTTCCAAACAAAGCTTCAGCTCAGAGGTGGTAAATCCATAGAGAAAAGCTCTGATCTCTTCTCAAATATGCCTTTGGAGAGATTTTTTGCGTAGTCAAGCAGCTTACAGACAGAATTTAGTCCGAACTGTTCTATATCACAGATGCTTTCACTCAGTTGCTCTGTTCCTTTTGTTTGCTTTCCTGCAAGATATCTGCTCATGAGCTGCAAGACACCAAGAGCATCACATGGAGATGTTGCTGAGAGGCTTACTCACACTGAACCTACGGCTCTTTATGGAGCCAGCACCTTAAAGCTGTCATCCTGCTGTACTCAATAGCTTTCTACTTGCATGGCATTAGACATTAATTTTGTTGCTGTAGTTGTTATTGTTGTTCAAACTTGGCTCATTTATAATCAAAAAAGGACTTGTTACCTTCAGTTTACATAAAGGGATAGGACTGTCCCCTGATGTGTCACCAGGGCTCTGTTTCTGTTCACATGAATTCTGAGGGCTAACAGGAGCAGGAAGGGTAATAATCCAAAAGTCATCTGCCAGCTCACGTGAAAGAAGATATCCTTGTGCCAATAAAACATAATCCCCATGAATGACACATAGGAAAATATCCCATTCAGCCTAAATGGGAGCCATGGAAATTTTGCAGTTGTTCTGTTTTCTGCTTTTTCCATTCACAGCCCCAACAGAAAGTAAATAACCAAGAAAGGAAATTTCTCATGATTTGAAAGCAGGCAGCGTACCAGAGGAAGGAGTCCTGTGCAGAAAGAATGGCAAGGACTCTGCTTAGGAGCCCTCTTTTCCATGTTTCATGGACATTCAACAGCCAAAAGTGTTCCAGTGGGGTTGATCACTGATCCTCGGGAGGAAAAAGGACAGCAGGTTTCCTCCCTACTGTGTATCACAAGTCTGGTCTAAGGATTCAACTTACAGATACAAACACCTACATTCTCTTTGCATGAATGTCTATACCATCCTTTATCTAGTTGATAAAGGCCAAAGCGATGCAGAACTCTAAGTTTTACACATATGTAAATAGTCCTTTCTTTATCAACTATGCTTGCAACATGATTAAAGACTGAAACTTGATTTGCATGAAGGGATCTGTTTTTTGATAACTCCATCATGTGGCATTCCTCTATGTTCCTCTATGCTCTTTCCCTATTCCCTATACAGAGTGATGCCACGTCAAGTTTCCTACTCTTTCAACACAAGGGTACAATTCCCAAGGTCATCACCTTGTTTCTCCTGAGAAATGGCCCAAGATTAACACTTCTTCAGGCTTATATGAGAGGGCAAAGCACTCATTTCATGGTCCTCTAGCTTAAGATGGGGCAACTCATCAGTTTGGGAAACAAGCACCTTTAAGGAAATCTGAAAAATGCAACCTGCACTTGTGCTGTGTTTGTCTACCATCTCTCCTAGAGCGAATGAGTTGTATTAAACACCAACAAGGAGTACAACCAGCTACAGGAAAAGTTTGCTTTATTGAGCATTAATAAAACTAATGGAGTATGTTTATGTAGCACCTTTCATTCCCAGTGATCAAGTGCTTTGCTAGCCTTAATCATTTCACCCATCACTGAACTGCAGACACCTCTGGGGTGGAACGTTAACAGCTGCTCAGTAAAGCAGAGCAGCAAAACAGAGTAATTTAATGGAGGAGAAATACGTCGTCCAACTGCAGGTGCAAGGGGAGTTTTGTTAAGTGGAATGTAATTATCCAAAGTGGTGGTACCTAGGAGAGAGGGAGTCACTCCCTTAATACTCTAATATGGGGCTAGGGCTGCTTTTCCAGCCCCTGTGTTACTGGAGAATCAGCACCACAGCCTAGCTCTGGGATTGCAGTTGTATCAGTTTAATTACCCTATGAGGACTCCCAAAAGAAATAAAACCATCCTGGAGACCGTGTGTGGGTTTCCAGATTTGCATTCTTGCAGATGAGGATCGTTATTTTTCTGTTTCAAACACCAAAACCAGAAGCAAGCAAAGAACATGGCTGGAGATGGAGACTTGGAATATCCAAGTCCTGCAAGTAGCCTAATGCCCTGTAGCTAACAAATCCACCAGTGATACGAGAGAGAAATCATTGTCCTTAAACTATTCATGGCAGAGTGACTTGATTTAAATTGTAATCACAGTCTAAACAGAGAATCTTGATTTAAATAATCAGTTTTAATCTTGTTTTGCATTTGTGCTTTTCAGTTGTTTTCTTTTAAAACTGGTTGATTCTCACTGATTGGTATAATTTGCTGCTTCTTTATGCTAAATCAAAGAATATCCTATATCTATACATATTTATTTCAGTAATTATTTAGTTTAGCATGCATTTATTCAGATTTCTACTTTTTACAGTTTTTATGAAGTGAAAATAGTGAACAACAGATTTCTTATTCAGTAGATGATTGCTGGAATTTTTGCTTTTTTTTCCTCCCATTTATTTGGAATTCATGTCAAGCTGCATTTAAATGGCAACTAGAATTCAGTTATAATTTCACCCTCTCCTCCCAGACTGTGATTAATAAAAGTGCTTGAACCTAGTGGATGTAGAAGAAGAAAATAAGTCTTGCACAGAAAATTAATTGGAAAGAGAGTGTGCTAGTTGGAGCTGAGGGACATTTCCAAGAGAGCTCAGCAATTCTTTTTCCTGTGTAAGGCTGACGATGCTGACTTAAATATTTCCCAGGTGCTTTCATCATCCATCCTCGACCACTGACCATTTTTTTTGACCCACATTGGGACTATTTTCTTTTGGGTGGGATTTCTGCTACTCTACCCTGCGTGGAAGTATGTGTGGGACAGCAGCACCCCGAGGGAGAGCATCACAAGAAGGTGAGAAATCACACCTCAGTGACACTGTGTCCATGAGAACACATCTTTTTGGGGTGCAAATCAGAGTCAGACGATGTGAACTGTTGCAGAGACATGACTGTGGGGACGGTGGATTTCTGCAAGGGTAAGAGGCAGATGGCAGACTGGGAGCTCTTAAACCAGCTGTCCTTCCAAACACAGTTAGCATTATAATGTAATGTCTTGTCTCTGGTTTCATTCATGCATCCTGTTGAACTGCTGGTGAATTTCTCACCTCCATACATGCTCACTGAGCAGATCTACTTGAGTGATCTGAGGTGAGGAAAATCTCCCTTTTTGGCTGCTGAAGAAGCAATTGCTGTCAGGAGCTGATTTAGCACCTCCATAGATTGGTGCTGGTGCTTGCCCAGATCAAGACTCCGACTTTCCTTGAAACTGTGGCAGCTAAGACACAGAGGCTTGAAAGTGATTTCAGAATCATGGAGGCAGAGTCCTAGAATGGCTTGGGCTGGAAGGGACCTCAAAGATCATCTAGCTCCAGCCTCCTCTTGTGGGCAGGGTTGCCAACCACCAGCTCAGGCTGCCCAGGGCCCCGTCCAACCTGGCCTTGAACCCCCTCAAGAGATGGGGCACCCACAGCTTCCATGGGCAGCCTGTGCTGGGACCTCACAGCCTTCTGACTTACAAGAAGGACTTACAAGTCTCTGAGAAATTATTCTCAATTTAACCCTTAATCTGAGAAAGACTGCTGTAATTCTCAATTTCATCTTTAGCAGTTTCTCTTTTAAAGGAGTAAACGTGTATTTAAATTAAATAAGAAAATAACATTCTTTATCTCCCTACCAGAAAGCAACTAAACCAGGGCAGAGATCAAAGCGTGTGCTTCCAAATGCAATGAAAAGCTGTCCTTTTGAGGAAGTAACTCTTCCCCAGCTTTGCCACATTTGAAGTTGGTCGTGGGAACCCTGCAGCCCTTTGGAGGTCACTAAATGCAGCAGTAAGAGGGCTGCACTCACAGCTAGGAGGCCTGAAAAGGTCTCGCCTGTAGAGAGAGCTGCAAGGGAAGAAGAAAACAATTGCAGGATGCTTTGAGGGGAGATGGTATGTTTCTGAGCTTTTTGAGTTGGTTTTCAGCAAGTTCCAAGAACATGGGTGACCATTAGAGGGCCTGGGAAGCTCTGGTGATCTCCTGGAGTGAGTTTTTGTATAATTACTCAATCTTGTATGATAGAGTAATTATACCCCCTGAGTGAAAAACCACCCCGAGTGAAANTCTCTCCTGTCTTAGTTTAAAACCATTCCCTCTTGTCCTGTCACTATCAACCCATGTAAACAGTTGTTCCCTCTTCTGTTTATACACTCTCTTCAAGTTCTGGAAGGCCACAATGAGGTCACCTTGGAGCCTTCCCTTCTCCAAGCTAAACAAGCTCAGTTCTCACAACCTTTCTTCATAGGAGAGTTGCTCCCACCCTCTGAACATTTTAGTGGCCCTCCTCTGGACCTATTCCAAGAGCTCTGTGCCTTTCTTGTGCTGGGGGTCCCAGGACTGAATTCAGTACTCCATATGAGACCTCACAAGCGCTGAATAGAGGTGGACAGTCACCTCCCTCTCCCTGCTGACCACCCCTTTTTTAATGCAGCCCAGGATATAGTTGGCTTTCCAGGCTGCAAGCACGCATTGCTCGCCTATATCTAGCTTCTCATCCACCAGGACCCCCAAGTCCCTCTCCACAGGGCATAAAAATAAAATTGCTTGGGTTGAAAGGGACCTTAAAGCTCATCCAGTTCCAACCCTCTGCCATGCACCAGCTGCCATCCACAAGGTTAGGTTGCCCACGTTCCCATCCAACCTTGTCTTGAGCACCTCCAGGGATGGGGCACCCACAGCTTCTCTGGACATTCAGTTTTAGTGCCTTACAAAAATAATGGCTTCACCACTTAAAAAGGAAGCAAAAAACCAAGTTTTTAAACAAGGAACTATGTTGCAGAAAGAGAAATGAAGTGATACAGCCAAGGATGAGCAGTGTCTGCAGCAGAACCATGGATTGAATCTGGAAGTGCCCTCCAATGCCCACCCTACAGCAGCCCTTCTTCAGGTCCTGTACTGTCTGCTGCCCAAATGTGATTTTATTATTTAGATACACGTGGCCAAGACTTTTGACTGGGCCATAATAAAGTTATGCTTATAAAATATTTAATCTAGATGAATACCAGAGAGGCACTATTAGTAAAGCCTTTTCACTACATGCGTGTTTCAAAACAATCTGTGGTGGGAAGAACAAAACAAAAGAAAAACTTGCCTTAAGGCATTAAAGTTTTTAGGGGCAGTTCAAAGAAACACTGAGAAGTTTGCAGAATTAGGGCAGTCTTCTATCACTGCCCTGGATTGAATAAAATGGCATTTTTTGCCTAACAGTTAATCAAAAGCCTCTGGGAAATAAAGAAATGAGATTTTAATGAACAAATTCTCATGACAGAAGCTGTGCTTTCCTTTATTTGGACATCACTGCACACCTCCAGGCATGGGTAAAACCAAAATAATGTGTTATTTCTTCTCACTCTGTTCTGCTTATGGGTGGAGGTGCATCCCTGCTGAAGACAAAACATGATTCCTTGAGGAGTGCTTGAGGACGCTGGACTAGGCTTGAGCTAACACTGCATTGTGCACCTAGAAGTAGGTGGAAAAATAAAGGGGAATTCACAGAAACAGGCATGAGCATCTGGAAATTCCAGGCTGGGAGAAAGCTTGGTGTGCCTTTTCCCCTGCAAGGAAAGTGCTGTATCTCTTCAGAGGGTGGAGATAGCAGATTTACCTGTCTTGCTCATTGCAGCTTGGTGTGACCCCTCTGCATCTGGAATGGAGCAGAAAAGGGGGAAAAGGCAAGGGAAAACAACATCTGTCTCCCTGGTCCATGGTCACCAACAGGCTTAACTCCACAGGCTGGAGGATACTTTGGTAAATGCTAGACCATTCTGAGCTCTCAGCCTTCACTTTTTCCTTGTTTTGATTTATTTCTCCCTGTAGTTATTTCAATTTTTTTTTTCCATTTTTTCTCCTGCATCCATCGCAACTATTTGCTTAGGATGGAACACGTGTTTCCTGGCCCTGCAAAGAAAATCCTGCTCAAATACACATTGAGCTGCAGGTCCAACATGCCTCAAGCACCAACGTTCACACCAGCTCTGATGGCTCTCAGTGTCCTGACCATAAATCTCCCTACATGTCATTAGCCCTCCCCCATTGGCACTGGCACAAAAACCCCACCTGAAACCCAAGTATTTTTATGTAAAAAGCAATAGGTCTTTTCTGCTAATACTAGCTGTAGCCCCCCTAGAGTATTTCACACCAAAAGGAATTATTTGTGGCACTCAGAAAAGTGCAGATTTACTTGGCAGCTGACCAGCAGTGTTACTAAACACAATTATTTTCCATAAAAAAATAAGTCTCCATGACAAAGCAGTTTAAAATGGTGAAGGAAAGGACAAAAATTAACAGTGTAATTGAAAAGAACGATAAATTCTTACCTCCTAATATTGATTTTACCCACCATCTCCCCCAGTATTCAGGCTATTAGTGAGTTTATAGAGTTTGGGCCTTATTCTCCTGCTTAATGGTTTCACCATCATCACAATACTAATAACAAGATATCTATACACTAATCTGTATTGAACTTCAGTTCACTACTGTGGAGGTTTTTATGTCAGCATTTGTTCATATGCAGTACAGAAAATAGAATATATATGGGACATATCATATGGAAACACAAATTAAATACACAGAAAGCCTTCTTTTTCTGTAAAGGCAAACAGGCCTGTGATGACATAAATTAGCCTTAGAAATGAGTGGGAATCCTTTCACTGAGAACCAAAGTGAGGATACTATTCAGTAATGCAGCAGTTTAATTATTAAACTCAGATTAATCTCATGTACCTTCATCCTCTAAACTGGGAGTATGGCACACTCTCAGGTCCCCAGAGTGAGCTTGGTGGTACCAAAAGGAGCTTCAACCTTGGATGGGTTGAATACTGCCTGAGAGACAGTGTCATTCACTTCTTTCCTAGTTTAAAAGGCTTTTTTACACTCAAGGGACAGGGTTTGGTTGGAAATGAAGAGACGTGAAGTGGTTTTTTTGCCCATAACCTGATCAGTATATCATCCCATCAGGATAAAAGTCTATGAGACTCTTGTGAAGAAGTGAGGAGGTACCTCACCTTTTCACTTTCAAGAAGCATCTAAGGTCTAATGTCTGAAAAGGACAAAAGAGGACAGAGAATGAGAGACATTAAGAATCCATCATCAAGGATGTCAGCAGTTAGAAAGCTGGATCACAAGAAAGGAGGATGTAACAGCCTTCAAGGGAGACATTTTTCAACAGAGAATGTTGCATTTTGGATGATCATGTAGCAAAAGACTCCTTTTTAGGACTAATACTCTTCAAAGGAATATTAGTACCTTTATGGTTGGAGGGCCCAAAGGCAGATTCCTTCCCCTGACCTTCACATCTCAAGTGATCATCAAGTCTCTGAATATCTCTATAAAGCAGCTTCAATTGCAATCAGGCTGCAACATAGGAGCACTCCCAATGTAATATCAAAAAGTAAAGGAAGAGTGTAAAAATTTCCAGGAATTGAAACAGGGAAGGGGATTAGTGAAAATCCCTTTCTGAATCTGCTGTTCATTTTGGTAGTTTTCTCTATCTCCTACACCTGATGATGGATCTTCAGTCTTAAGGGTTCTGGCTAATTTTTATTTCAAGTTGGAACATCTTGTTAATATTAAGGTTACAATTGATAGGAGGCAAGTGAAAGATGACAGCCAGCAGATGCTTGATCTTGACCTGGAAATTCTAATTTATTACTGTCTTCCTCTACTCAAAAAGCATAAAGGAAACATACGAAAATTGAGCTCATAGCACATTCCTTTAATAAAATTTATCTATTTTGAAAAAGGATTTTTTAAAATCTCTTCTCTAAATTCTCCAGAGACTGAGTATCACATTTATGCCTACATGTTTTGCAGAAGAAGCAGGTCTGAAGCATACGCTCATTTACTGGAAGTACTTTATAATGCACTATTTAATTCAAAGGGAAAAAAAAAAAGAAAAAGATGCTGCTGCAACCACGGTAACAATATTAACAATGGAGTGTATGAAGCCTGAAAGGAAATTACTCAGCAAAACACGGTAATAAAAAGAAAAGTCACCATGGATTATCAACTGGAGTATTAACAAATAATTTGTAATGCTAAGATTACACAGGAATTCTGTTACTGCTAATTGCATTGATTTATTGAACTGTAGTTTGAGCCAGTAGTTTGGGTCAACATGGTTTGGGAAACAGGGAAGTGAATGCAAAGAAGACTGAGTAAAAATCTTTCATGGGTAGAGGTTCGTAGCTATATAGGAACACCTTACAGGACCACTGGTAGATACATTAGGTAGATACATTACAGATAACATTAGGAGGATGTGCTCCAGACAACCAAAGAGAACAAGAGAATTACACAGAAATAATTACCATTTGCCTAATGTCCCACTAGGTATTGTAAAAGAAAAAGAGAAAATACCTGGACAAAGATGTGAAATTCAGGAAAATGTGGCTTGACAATCAGAACAGCTTTCTGATTGAATAAGTCAAAATGCATGCAAGAAACCTGGTGGTGAACAGCATATTGCACTGTATTTAAACAGTACTGATATTTACAGCTTGCTGGTGCTAAGTCTGAAAATGAATTTTCAAAGGCTTTGGTGAGGTCTGCATCAGACACAACTGAAAAAGTGGATAAATTAGTTAGATTTCTTAACTACCCAGGAGAAATAAAATCATATAGTTTCTTTGGTGTTCCTTGCTTGAAGAACTTGTCTTGAATTATTTCCTGCTATAATGTATCCCCATGTTTCTAAATATCTTATATGAGCATTTGTTTCTATCAAGTCCTAATTTCCTATGCAGTTTCTTAAGCACTCCTTCCAGCAGCAATAATGGCTTTAGCAATGTGGAATCAGAAAGTGTGGCGGTTACTGCAAGAAATGTTCTTTAAATCATGTATTATGTCAATTAAATGGCTAAGAGTTGGGTCTGTGATGGTAGAACAGGCAGAGCTATCACGTGAGCTTTCCAGCTCCTGATTGCTAGTGCATTTCAGTTTTATGAAAGCATATGATAATTTTCTAGGAAGGCAATTTATGTGATAGGAAAGCAAAAATTAACTATAACGTATTCACTACCTTTCTAGTCATGCTGGTGAGGCTCAGAGAGCGGGTTTGGATATGGGGCTGGCTGTTTCCTTGACAGTTTTAAGGCTCATTTAAATGCACCCCAGAACAGTAGTGACTAAAAGAAAAATTATTTCTCTCTGTAGGATGTGGGTCCCGCAGAGTAAAATGAATTGGTACTCTTAATCTTGTCACCAAGTGAGTAAGTGTTTGAATTGCTATACCCACCATACAACTTCTGGTACTGACTGGTGATTTCAGAGGTGATGCCAAAGACAAATGGACCTCGACATTAACTTCTTTTACTACACAGAGGAAACCAACAGATGAGTGGCAGAAATGTTGGGGCTGATTGTACTTGCATCCAGACCATGAAGCTTTGAGTTCCAACAATGCCTATCTCACTCTTTCTACTCACTTAAAATGCAGGTAGAGTTGTTGGCAGGAATATGTGCTTCCTACTCATTCTTTTAATTACTAAAGTGGAAAGGAGGACACACACAGAATGATTTAGCAGGAATTGCCTTGCAGCCTGATCTTTGGCTTCCATGGTTGTTAGATCTAGATTTTAATTTATGTCTACTGATCTCTCAATCACACTTCAGCAGCACTTGTGCAATTATTTCTTTACACAATCTATCACAGGTGAGTAGTTGATTCTATATTGTCTCCAGCTTGGTCAAACTGTCTTGAGCCATTTGATGTTACTTATCCTGTCCGCGAGCTCCTTCTGGTTTCTTAATACTGCCCACATTCTTCCCAAGGGGAGATGAGGATGAAGAGAAACTTCAGCTCCACTCTGCACATCTACAGGGCATTATTCACTCTTAAATTTACCTGCTACTGAAGAAATGCTCCCCCTCTCTCTTGCTCCTTCTCACATATAAACAGCTGTGTACTTTAGTGGACATTAGGCTAAACTCAGGTTAAAACTAAAATGAATACTCAGTTCACCTCAGCTGTCATGGAATAGCTAAGAATTAAGGTCAACTCCACTTTCACGAGGACAAGTGTTTAAAATATGGTTGTTCTGATGATTCTGAAGCAACTGTGCTGAATAAACCAGTTAGCTCTCTATCACATTGAAGGTAGACACAAAAGTATTAGGTTTTGGTTTGGTTCGGTTTTGGTGAATGGAAGGTACTCTGTATGGAAATATCAACACTTTTTTGCCCTTCTCTCATGTTCTAATCTATCAGGTGACACTTTGCATGATTCATAAGAGTGGATGTAGGGTAGGACTCCCTGTAGTGCAGTGGGAGATATTCACAACCTTTGTCATAGGAACTTAACCACAAAAACCATCCATCTGTGCATCTGCTAGGAGCACCCCAGATAGTAAAAAAACCTAAAGTTCTCAAAACCCAATCTGAACTGCTCTGCATAGCCCTCAAATCAATCTCAGCAATGCTATAAGCTATTCAAAGTGGACAAACTGATGTTGAAAAGGCCAGCAGGTGCAACCATTCTGACTGAAGCAGCATCTGATCTAGACCATTGCCAGCTTCTCTCTCTCTTGTTTACACCTCGGAACTTTTAAACTGGGAGTTCCCAAACTTTTTTGACTGTCTCTACCAGTGCCTATTACCAACATACAATTTATCAGGAGAGGAAGATCACAGTGGCTTTGTTCAATTCAAAGAGATGGCCAAAGGGAGATACAGTTGATGTCTTTTAACGGTTTTAGGTGTGAGGGTATACAGAAGACAGAACAAGATTGCTCTTGAAAGTGCATGGTGAGGTGATGAGTTATAGCAGTAGAAATTGTGACAACCTCCAAGGAGAAGAGTTGTTCACAATGAGAATGATCAACACCAGAATTGACACAGGGGTGGTGTACTCTCCAGCCTGGCAGGTACTCAAGTGCAACTAGTTAAGGCACAAAACAATCAGATCTAACCTTTAAGTTAGCCCCACTTTAACCTGCAAATTGCTGGAACAGGGACTGATAGTGGTGACTTCCAACAGAAATTACTCTGTGGCTCTGTATTTTTGTGATGACAATTCTGTGATTAGAAATATTTTGGCTGAATTGCTGCAAAATAAGTCGACTTCAGGAAGACAATTACTGTGTTCTCATTAACTGTGTTCTTCTCTATATTAAAGAACTGCTAGCTCAGTGCAAAGCCTGTTCAGGGCTACCTAAGGTAATGCTGGTAAAGTCATTGTCAGGCTCAGATCCAATGGTCGCCTCAGGAACTTCTTTTGTTTGAATCAGTCTTGCTGAGAAACTGCAAACTAATATAGCGAAAGTATTCTCCAGAATTCTTATTTAGACATTCAGCACTGAAGTCCTCACCGTGCACGGATGATGTGAATTCACTATTTCAGCTTAATCTAGATGGTCACACTGCAAAATATCCCTTAAGTTTCATTAAGTGCCTGCTACATTAGCAGTACAGACTGATTGCATTAGGCTGGAGGAGACATAGAGATGTTTCTTCCATTACCTTTTTTCTGCCAAGTGAGCAGTCAGGTTGAGAAAAAAGCACTGACCATTTGAGGAGAAGCCATTGAGGCTGTTTGGTTTTGCAGGAACTGATCTCAAGGCAATGCCAGTGTTATAACACAGGCTTACTTTACTGAAAACAAACTCATAACTTAATAAAGGTATTCAACCTTCTGGAAAGCCTGGGAACAGTTCAGATTAAACATCAGGTCTTTCATGCCAGCTGCCTGTGCACGTGATTTATGGACTGCAATATGCCACGGAACCAGATCCCTTCATCAGTTTCCTTAAAGATGGGTGGATTGTGGCTGTACCTACTGAACAGAGTATCTCTACCTTCAAGGCATCTCCACTCCTCAAATAAACCTGCAAAAGCTGAGGGAGTTGGACCTCTTGTTTTGCAAGAACACAATGAATATCTCAGTAGAATTGTGGTTCAAGAGCTTTGGATTTAGAAGCATCAGAGGTAAATTCTGATTATTTATTTTGGATAAATAATGAACAACGTAAAAATTGCTGACGTTAACCTTCATTGGAAAAGTTATTTTAATGGGCCCCATAAAATCTTCTATTGATGGCAGGTTTATAAAGCTCCTTATTGACTTCAGCTAAAGGCTATAACTTCTATCAATACAGTCAACAATTAATATTGACTAATAAAGGTATCCTGTAAACTGAGTCATAGCATTATGTTACTTCATGCTGCCATTAGCAAAATTTCATGTCATCTTGAAAACATTTCTCCTATAAATCTAGGATTTTTTAACATAGCCTGTGTGATGGCTGGATGGGTAGGGCCCACAGGAACACTGCTTCTTTGCAAAGTGAGGAAACAGAACAACCTTCCTATTTGCATGACAAAATTTCTGAAGTGTATCCCAGACTTTGCTTTCTCCAACTGCACATTTAAGATTGTGAGGGTTTTGTTTGCAAATATTTGTCACACTTTTATGTGTGCCAAGAAATTACAACACAGAAATGTCCAATTTTTATTTGTGTATTGTAGGGGTTGGAAGGAACCTACTTAAGGCTTTAGATTTTGTCCTTCGTCTTTCTTTTCGTTTCCCTTTGCACCTTGTATTTTGATTTTTTATATCCCAAATTCAATTGAAACACTTATACTGAAAATATGGATCTCTCAACTCCAGGTACATATTTCCAACTTGAACCTGGCTGGGTGTTTTTGCTATCTACACAGGGAAGTCTCAGTTCAAGCTCTCCAGTAGCACAGTTCAGGTAGCAATATTTTCCCTTGCATTCCAACACCTCTTTTTCTGTCAGTATGAACAACTAGACACTAGTCACCACCTCTCTCTAGATTCCATCAATGCTACACAGATTTTGTATTTTTGAGTATGATACAGCATTTCACATACAAAACACTCAATATCTAAGACAGTAAATGCTTTGGGCCCAAAGAATCTTCTAAATTTGTACAGCACTTAAAATCCTGCAAGTATGTTCTCCACTTCGCTGTCTTCACTTTTCTAATTGCAATAAAAAGGTGGTCCAACAAATGGCTAGTGTGTCATCAAATTTATAGGAAGAAGAATTGGAGGTTGTCTCAGTCCTGACATGAGAACTACTGCCTCTGTTATTAGTTTCAGTAAAGCCTTTCAAAGCATGCACTGTTGCTAATGTGTTGCTGCTAATATAATTTCATTTGTAAGTGATCTGTAGGTACAAAGTTGCATTTGAACGTGTAGAGATAGCGTTACGGAAACTGGTGAAAAAGGCTCTGTCAGCTAATTCAATTCCTCCCTCTTAAGGAGGAAAAAAAGATTAAAATTCTGCGCTTTGCTTTTCTTCTTAGGCATGGAAAGAAAGATGTATGGGATAGGATCATGGTTACTCACACCACCATAAAAAGCAAAGGAGAATGACATGCTTATGTGAGAACAAAATGGAATTGTAAGGTGTTTGCTTTGGGTTTTTGAATCATTTGTTGAGAGTGTGCATACTCTAATCAACCCTCATAATCTCTTTTTATTTATTGAAACACGAGGCTAGGAAGTAAAATATTAAACTCCAGCATTGTTATCTGCTCGTTCTAATGGGTGATAGCCTATAAGATGCCACACTAACAAACTTAAAAAAATATTGTAAGGATAATTTAAAAATGAATTCTGCACATCCTTTAAAGAGAAGGTCGTTTATCTTTGAACTTTGCCTAATACATCATTTTCACTGAACAGAAACTTAATAAGCTTCTACTGTAATTTTGTTGGAGTTAAACATAAAATCATGTGGGTGGTGTATGTCTCACTGTGTCATGGCTTCCCAAAGAAAAGTTATCATCATTTGTCACTATAATACTGTGGCAAAAAGCATAAAGAGAACAAGCCATGCAGTCATTTCACATCAGCTTTCAGTGCTGAGCTTAAGCTCCTGATGACTTGGCTATATTAAGAAGCAGGCTGTGCCATAATTGAATTAAAGGTGCAAAGGCTTATATGGTTGTGTGAACCCCCAGGTCACACTGCAATTGAATCAAAATCCTCTCTCCTTCCTACTCTGCCTGGCAGAACTGCTGACCAAAAGGTTCACGGGACCTACAAAAGGCATGCAGGAGTCTCTTCAGTCAGGGATGCAAAGTTATCGAGATAAAAAATCCGTGACCTTCAGCTTTTATTTCTCATGAAGAAAAAAGCTTCTAAAAATATTTCACTGCCGTTTTCCTTCAGAGAGCAGTCAGCCAATTTACATAAATGAAACGGCTCCTGTCAAGGAACCAGTGAGGAAAAGAAGGAAATTATCTGCCCCGAAAATCTGTAGCAAAGATAAGAGCAGCATGGGCCAGGGGAGGGGAGATTTAAATGCTTTTTGTCTGAAAGGTCGCTACAGAAAGCAGAGAAAGTATTACAGCCGCTTAATGATCTCTGTCTCTGTGATAAATAAGCACGAGCTTCTCCAGCAGTTTATTAACAAACACTCTGTAGGACAGTACAAAAGGCCGTGACATGGGGCTATTAGAAGAGCATTTTCACTGAGTCTGATAAAAAAAAATACAACTAAGGAAGATTAAGGTGCAGTGCAAGAAGAAGCATTGCTGGTAGAGCTTGAGGCTGCATCACATGCGGTGCCATCACTTACCGGTTTCAGTATTCTCATGCTCCGTGTCCGTGAGGGTGAGGTTGGAGTTGGCCCGGCTCGACAAGCAGGAGCTGCGTCCAGATTTGGTGTTGCGTCCCCAGAGCCTCACGGGGTGCTCAGGTGACATGACCACATCCGCCTCCGTGTCGGCATCTGAGCCAGCGCTGATGGAGTAGCCGCAGTGAGGCAGCCCAATATCAGTCCGGTACAAAGTCCCATGGGTGGGCGTCACGTCTTCAAGACCCAGCTCTCGCAAAGAGAAGTTGGCTCCTGGAACCACAGAATCGTAGAAAAGTTTGGGTTGGAAGGGACCTCGAGGATCACCAAGTTCCAATGCCTCTGCTACAGGCAGTACTGGATCAAAATGCCCAGGGCTCCATCTGACCTGGCCTTGAACACCTCCAGGAATGGGGCATCCATGACCTCTCTGGGTAGCCCGTTCCAGCATCTCCCGACCCCCTCAGTGAAAAATATCCCCCTGAAATCTAATCTATATTTTCCCTCCTTCGTAAGTTCAAAACCATTCCCCCACATCCTATCACCCACGTAAAAAGTTTATTTCCCTTCTGTTTATAATCTCCCTTTAAATCCTGGAGTGTTATAATGAGAACTCGCCTCAGCATTCTCTCTTCTCCAGTCTGAAAAAGTCCATCTCCTTCAGCCTATCTTTGTAAGGGAGGTGCTCCAGCCCTCTGACTATCTTGGTGGCCCTCCTCTGGGAGAAAACGCAGCAGTCTGGTTATTCTTAAATAGGGAACAATTTTATCAAGCATGTTTCAGTGGTGGAACTATTCATCTCCTGTCTTCATACATGACCCTGCTTCTCCCTGAGTCCTAGCACAACACTGAAAGTTCGCGTGTTTTGTTTTGATGGCTAACTATGCCATGACCAAAAAGCAGCTGAATTCATGCCTCTGGAGCCTTGCCCCTGACAAAAATTCAGGTCTTACTCCATAAAATGATCATGTTTGAAAGTAAAAGGATGGGGAGATGGTGGAATTCTTTAGAAGAACAAGAAAGTAAACTTTGGAATAAGTCAAAGTAGGGAAAGAAATAACTGAAAGTCCTATCATAGCCCTCGCAACTCTACTACTGTAGGAAATTTGAATGAGTTTTTCTCCTTGAAATCTCTGTAATTACTTATTGGGGATTTTAATTTCCTTTGGTGAGCTGACTTTCCCCTTGCTGACCACTCATGACTTGACTAAGTTTAGCTATTCATCCTTACACAGCCACGGCAGAGATTATTTGGCTGCAAATAGATGCAATTGTTCAGCTGACTGAAAAGATAACCTCAAAAATAATTCCTGAATTCACGTCTAGTTACATGCTGAGCTTTATAATCAGACTGAATTGATGTGAAAGTCTTCAAATATTAGCACACTTTGTTCAAAAACTTACATGAGAAAGCTGAGGAGAGCAATTAGTGGCTCCATTTTAATCCACATATATTTATTAATGCATGCTTTTATTTTGCAGCCCTGAATGCCTTTAAAGGATTTTTGCTACCTGTGAAAGTCTTTATCTGTGCATTATGTTCGCATGGCACAATGAGCCCCACTCCTGTTACACCATGCCTCGATCAGGTGGATTAAGGAACTTTATCTACAGCCAGTAGGAGGCATCAGGCCCTGGACTGTGGCCAAGTACCAACACCAGTGATCAAAATCAGTCTAGCTGGCTTCCTCCTGTTATTTCAATAAATTAATCCCCTCCAATCAAGAGAGATGTGGAGCCCAACATGCCAGGTTTTATGCGCACGCTTCAGACTCAGTTTTAGAGCAGTGTTTGCAGCTCAGACATGTTTCTACAAGCAGAATCTCAATGCATAATCACCAGGAATGTTTCAGTCCCCAGTCTAGCTTGGAACAGCAATGTTCTTATCTATTCATTACTGAAATTCGTTCATCATGTCTGGACCTCAGTCTCAAGGTTGTATCCAAAAGTGAGTTATGCTTTTCTTTTTACTCAAAACCACACAAGCATGTGGTTCTCCTTGTGTTTGTTTTCTTATGGTGGAAAACATGCATCCAATAGAAACAGATTTCTGCTTTTTCAGAGTCTGGTTTCATGCCTGTGGGAACAATCTGGCTTGTCCCTATGCCCTGCTGCATAGGGAAGGGCTCACATTATAGCACACATGCCCTTAATGATCACTTGGCCCCAAGAAACCATTATTTTAGTGTGTGTTTTTGTTCTGTTGACTTTGCAACTCATAGGGAAGAGAGAGAAGGAGATGTTTGAATGCAAAGTGAATAATGGGACTGGACAACATTTCCACATCAATTTAGAGAAGGAACTGTTTCATGTCAGGAGGAAATGACCATGGTTCAGCTGGTTATGGATCTACAGCTGATAACACTTAAACTATTTAAAATATTCATGAACTTCACAACTTCTTAATTGAGCAAAAAAGATTAAAGCTTTCAGACAGAGTGGACAAATAAGGTAGCTTGGGGCTCACACATCCGTACAAATCTGGAGCCTGGCTTGGGGAGCACAATGTAAGCTTATGGCAGATTAATTCATTTGACTTGGCTGCAAAACAGTCTGAAAGAACATCCACTGCTACTCCATGGTATGAGGTAGCAAATGAACTTGACCTTAATTACAAAAGTAGTATCTCTCCAGAGACCTCACTTTTCACTCCTGGTTTTGACTTCTGAGTAAAGCTGGATAGTTTTTAAACTATCTGCCATGGAGCACTGGAGAAGATCATCTTTTGGTTTTCCTTGCGTGTTTGAGTCACCAACTGTGAACTTCAACTTCCCTTGCAAGGAGCCACATTCAACATCATCTGACACATCAACATTCAGTGTGATTGATACTCTCCAGTAACAGCAGCTCATAAATTATGAAAAATGACTGCTACAATTAACTGAAAATCAAATTTATTTGCAATAAACAGCAGGAGATGCATCGATTTTCATATTCTATGCTCACTGTTGCCTTTTAAGCTGGTAGAACTCAAGTCAATAAAAGGAAGATAATAAATATCCAAGACTTTTTAATTCAGATCTGGTCTATTTTTTCCTTTGCTGACTTGCACGTTTGCTGGCACTCACACTCTAGCTATAACCATTTAAATGCTGAGTTGTTTATTTACTGAATTTATTTGGTCAATTTGAAATGTTTCCCTCCTCTGCCTTCCAAATCAGCTCAGGAGAGAAATTCATTTTGCCTAGTTGATGTCATGAAAGATAATAAGTCTTGGTTTCAGTTGGCATTAGGCCAAGCAGCACCATTAAATGAGGTCCATTCATGATTTTATGTCAGTGGAAATTTTGGCATAGGAAATCCAGAGTAATTGTTATCAGTCTTCAGGGCAGCTTTAGGACTATCTGGATAAAATGGGAAAACCTTATTAAGTTAAAAATGTGTGGGTGATATATCCGAAGTAGAACCAGACCCTGACACGGTTAATCTTAACTTCTCAATCAATTTCAGCCACTTTAGGCCATAGGTTTTTAAAACACTACAGTATCCTTCAAATTTTTTCTAGGGAAGTATGAGCTTCTGCATAGCAAGTTTATACCCCCTGTCAACAGACAGGATTTTCTTTATCTTTTGTGAACTTCTTAGGAGAAGTCCATAGACCTGCATGGCCTCAGACCCACAGGTTGAAAACCGCTGACCTACACTAATTCACATCTCTCCTGCATAGTGAATATATTGTATGTAGTGAGTAAACTCAATGACCTAAAAGGTTTCCTTTTCTTTATAACTTCTTAGATTCCTTTGAAAGGATGAAATACTTTAGAGTTGCTAAGAAGGAAAATCCTTTAAGGATTGCAAACTTCTACTTAAAACACCTACTGCTCCTTTTGTTATTTATTGCTTGCTGCAACTTTCCTGAAACGCAAATACTACGTGGTCAAAGAGACTTACCTAAGTCATTTTGCTTGTGAATGCCTTAAAGATGTGTCTTGCACCAAAACCACAACTACATGGTACTTGAAGAGTGAAAATAAGCAACCTTCAAGTCAAACTACTGCAGTTGTATGCAATCCCTTTGGGGAATCAACTTCTCCAAACTGCAGTGGGTGAGCTCAGAGCAGAGTCAGCTCTTTTATGTTCCTTGTCTGGAATGCTGCCTCTTCCATTTTACTTTACCATTTCATGTTTTCTCTATGGACTTCTAAAAATAATTTATGTGAAACCCTCCTTGGTTTCTGAGCTAAGTTACTCGTGTCCCTGCAGAAAAATGAAGATAAGGTTATAGCAGTGGTCAGAAATCTACCTCATGTAGGCAACAGCAGCAAGAATGTAACTGCTGACTCAAGGCTACCAATAAAAAGGAAAATATCTGGAATCTTTATTAGGACTCTGGAGCCCATGTGGACTCATGTACCTTCAAATCGTCGTAGATTCTCTGACCCATATTCACTAAATGGAATCCTAAAACTCTTCAAAATGTCTTCAAAATGTCTCTTTACCATTCCTCTGATAATGGAACATGTTCCTTTCTAAAACCTGCTGCCTGCAGGCCACGTGCAGTGCCAAGGATAGTTTAGCCCACCAGCAGTTCAATTGGCCCACTTTTTCCAGGTTTCTTGGATTTTGCTGTAGCCCAGACGAACAGTGTGAAAATGGTACTCTCCTTTGGTTGCCTTCTGTATTGAGATCCTAGTTGATTTCCTTCATGACAGAGTAGGCACGTTACATAGCTTAAAGGACCCCTGAGCAGACAGGGACTGAAGAATCTCTGAAAGGGTAAGGTTGGCAGAGATATTTGGAGGTCATCTCATTTATTGCTTGCTCAAGTAGGGGCACCTGAAGCATGTTGTCCAGGAATTTAGAAGATTTTCCATGCAACATCAGTACACATAGAGACTGACAGTGCAGTGTGCACCCATTGGGTCTGGTTTAACTGTAGGAAGTGTCAAGGGGCTGTTACAGATGCACACAACATATATAAGGTACGCTCTAGTTTCTAGAATATGGATTAAAGGCAGTACCTCCCTGTGCTTCCAAGTTATATAACCAGAGTATGCCTTTTAGTAAATGCTAATGCTTGTGGTATCCCACTTAATGACATCAGTTTGCATGCATTTCACATATGTGCAAAACACTAAAGATGTTCCTTGCTTGTTTTATTTCATTATATCTTGCTTAAGTCACATAGTCCTTCAAAGGTAGCCCCCATACGTGCCCCAGCTCTCCACACTGAGTTGGTTAGCAAACACTGCTTACAGTAGTACCTACTCAGATACACCCACCTGCTCGGCAGAATTCATCGGCCTCCTGGTGCACCATGTCTTTGACCCGATTGCTGTAGGTCAATCTGGAGTCTTGATCATAAGCCTTCAGGGTCTCACTGGAGCTATAGGACTTCTGAGGAGCTTTGCTGTCCTCACTCTCGGCTGAAGAGCTGGTGTAGCGGCGCTCCGTGTCGCGGCGCCGAGTCAGAGATCGATACGGTTTCCTTTCTTTTACATCCATGGCACTCTTGTCTGAGTATTCAACATTAAAATAATGACGCCCGTATATCGGTCAGAATGGAATAATCTGGAAGAAAAAATTAAAGAAATAGGGTTTAGGCTCATGCCTTTGGGCACCAGAAGGCTAATTTGCCTTTCATAAATTCTGGCACTAAACAAAAGAGATGTTACTTAATGAACTGCAGGAAAGCCCTCCTAGAATAATTACTAATGGAAAGAAAGTCTCAATTGTGTGTTACTCAGAACTACACTAATCACAACAGCTAATGGGTCACACACACGCAGAAACCTGCATCTGTCTGAACTGGGCTCGCACTTGGGGATTTCAAACTGAGTGTGATTTTCTGAGTTTTATTTCCACAGGAAGTGATTCAGACACCTCCTGGAGGCATATTTTCTGTACATCAGTCATGCAATCTCTGGGAAATCAGGCCCTCTATTTGGGTACACTGAAGACTCTGGAAAATGCTACGCAATGCTTTTAAGTGTTTTGGTACCTCATGAGCTTAGAAGGAATGAACTGAAGAATGAGAGACAACATAAGAAAACAAGTGGGCAGAGAGGGAGAGGAAAGATGAAAGAAGAACTAAAAGTGTGATATATGGATGGTAGTCAGATGAAAATGCCTTTGTAATCAGAGGGCTCCTCTTAACACAGCTAGAAATATATTAGAACTTAGCAGAACTGAGAAAGTGCAAATAAGTGATAGTGCTCTCCTTCATGTAACAGCATGGCCTGGGATTTATGCCTGTGGGAAACCAGTGTGTATATGCACTGACATGTAGGCACACATCTGCACACAGAGAAAATTGATATCAGAAATAAATCATGTATTGGAAGTATTTCTGCCAAAATAACGTATACATTATCTTTTCACAATAAGTTTATCAAGTGAAACAGAAAGCACTGAAAAAAAAGTCAACAACTTGCAGTAAAATGGTAAAATGCATTCTTGAACGTCTTAACTTGTTTATGGGAAAAAATACTGCAAAAACCCACAAACCAAACACAGAAATCTGCAATTACAGGCTGTTTCTTGGGAGCTGATCTGTCTTGACTGTGAAACAACATGAGCTGTGTCTCTGAATGCCACATCAGGGTGTGTTTTCTTTCTTTATTACAGCACTTAAAAACAGGGAGGAAAAGGAACGGAAAACACCTATCAGTCCTCATTTTTGTTTTTCATTTTGAATAAATATGGAATACACTGGCAAGGAATAAATCACAGTCTGTTAGCATTTCTCCCTGGAAAGGCTAAATCCTGAATGTGCTACACCATGGATTTGTGCTGCAGCTCAACATAGCTACAGCACAATAGTAAAGGTGAGAAGTGTTGTGACTTTTACAGGTTGGTTTAGAGGGATGTGGTGTAACACAGCATTTGTGGCTCTCCAGGCTATGATTCTATGAGGAATGGAAGACCCTGAGCACAGTTTCTGATACCCTACAATTCATAATAGTAATGTAGGGGCTTGAAGGCAGCATTTTACTACGAGTTTCTCACTCGCTGAGCTGTCTGGAACAAACATAACTAAACGTATTTTCATGGTGATGAGAGAATGTGGGAGGGAACCTCTTCCCTCAGCACTGGCGAGGACTCATCTGGAAGAGTGGTTCCAGTTCTGGGCCCCCAGCACAAAGGTGGTCTGGGCATACTGGAGAGAGCCCAGTACAAGGCCAATGGGAAGATGAAGGACCTGGAGCTGCTCTGCTGCTGAGAGAGCTGGGGCTGTATAGCCTGGAGGAGAATCTAGGGGATGCCAATCATGGCCACAAATCCGTGTGGAAGGTACTGAGAGGATGGAGTCTGCCTCTGCTCAGTGTGGCCCAGAGGCCCCAGGCACAACCTGGAGCCCAGGAGATCCCTCAGGACACCAGGCTGCACTGCTGTGTGCAGGGAGCAGGGAGGGGCTGGGGGCTGGAGCCCTGGACGTGGTGCTGGGCACCTTGCTCTGGGTGTCTGGGCCGGGACCCTCAGGTGCCTCCAGTGTTTAACACTCTTTGATTCTGTAATTCTGTGATGTGAGGACTGTAGGATGGCCATGAGATACACCTCCAGTTGTGTTTCCTATAGTTGTGCATCTTATTTCCACAGTCTGTCTTTACTAGGAGTGCTCACTTGGGTTTGTTCCTTTAACCTCCAAAAGGAACTCATCAATGACAGAACCAAATTCCAAGGACTCGTACAGTTCCTGTGGCATTCTTCCCGGAAATTAAGATGCTGCTTTAAAAAGATCCACTGAATTCTATCCCATTCTATTCCAGTGATGGCAGCAGACCAACTTCGCACATCCTATTTGTCAGCAAATCACATAGAAACTACTGAACACAAATGGAACAATTGGGAGCGTATGTCATAAATGAGCTTTACTTAAGTCATCTGCAGAGCTTTCGAGCACCCATTTGATTGTAAACATGTGTTTAAACCCATCAAGCTCACTGACTTATTTTCAGTCATGAGCTATGTACATTCAGTACATTAAACGCAAATGGGACTGCTCAATGGCCAGAATTTATACACGTTAAACAGTTTGCAGAATAAGGGCCTGAGAGTTGCCAAAACTATGCCCTGAAAGAAGAAGGAAAGATCTTCTAAGGAGCTGCTTAATATAGTAATAGTGTTTAGGAGGTCTATCAAATATAGATGGACATTTTGCTGTCTTGAATCAAACTTCACACGGCAGGAAGATGAAAGAAATAGAGCATCTGATTGCTTTTCAGTGCACTATCTTCCTCCTAAAAAAAACAAAGTTTTTTTTTGCTTGAAAAATTACTCTTTTTTTTTTTCCAATTGTTATTGAATTGGTTTATCTCCTTTATGTCACCTCTGTTTGTATAACATTGTTGAGAGGAGCGGATTTGTTATGCCTTTCAATAAAACACCTTAAAACAGGCTCCTTCATGAGAATGCTTTTGTAAGAGAGCACTGAAATTGTGGTTTATTTTCACGGGGGATTGGGGAAACAAAACTCAAGTGAGAAATGTGGATGCTGTATTCTACAAAAATGAAATGAGGAAAGGGAACTTCTATCTGCTCTTGAGGATTGCAGTAAATCCTACCAAAGGTCAGCCATTTATACACCCTCTGGTGGGAGATGCATACATGCCAAAAAACCTTTCTGCACAGTTAGAGCCACAAGGTACAAACAAGGTCTGTAATTACCATTAGTAACCTTCCAACTTAGGAAATGGCCAAAAAAACATCAGGAAATTGACTGAATTCCCACCAGATGAAGGTATTTCTTTTTGTAAAGAAAGGTGAAAAACTGAAATACCTCCTACAGTTCATCAAAAATAGCCCTGTAAATTTGCACCATTCATATACACATTCCTCTATAGCATCAATATAGTGCATCAATTCCCAATTCATTCATGTCTTTATAAATTTAACTCTCCTCAGCCCCTTTCTACTCTCCCTTTTGCTGCTTGTAAGGAGAAACTTTTCATCAGGAAATGTCACCCCCAAAACACATAATGAAGTTGCCTTTTTTCTTTTTATTTTCTTATTTAAGAAGGAACTGTTGCACGTAACTGACTTAAGTATGTTTCCAGCACCTCTCCATGGACACATGATCCTTTTTTCTCCTGTTTATGGCCAAAATCTCAGCTGGTTTAGATACCTCGCCATCAATGCAATTCTGATGGGGAATTTGCCTCTCTGATAGATTATTATATTTTATCTGCTACTCCTTGTGTCTTGATTTCACTTCTGCCAAAGTTTCATCCATGTCATCAACACTTCACATTTTTTCTGACTTCTCTGGCATACAGTGAATAGAAAAACTCACATTTGTTTCAGCTACATACTCAACTACCAGTTTCCTTTTGCCTCTAGCTCACCATTGCTCCTCGTAATTTTAAAGTTTTCCAGAAACTCGCTGGACTGATATAAAAAAAATAAATTCTTGAAGGCTTCTAATACTGTCCTTTCCACTCCTTCAATCCCGATCCCTCCATAAAGCTCAAAATCCTTTTGCTCTATCTAAGCTATTTCCCCTTGGAAAAGATGTTCTTTTCCTATGATGCAGTGTTTCTGTCTCCGTTCGATTCTCTCATTGTCCTGCTGTTTGCATAACATATCAAATTTCACCTTTTTTTCCACTCCAAGACAATTAATGGCAATAACCATTCTTATTTCTGACAACCCTCTGAGGGTACAAAGCCAGCTGGACCACAAGCTGGTTTGGAATACAATTCACAGCAGAAGCATCCCTCTGGCTTTACTTACTCAACTCTGAAAATCCCACTGACCCCAGCAAGGGTTACAAACAGGCTAAAATGTGTAAAAATCAAACTCCTCAACAAAGTTACATTTTTCAAAGATGTCAGGCTCTTCTCATATCCTTGAATATGTGTTGAGAAATGGAACAAAAAATTGACTTTCTAGTTCTGCTGCAGTAAGTGCACTGCTTATTTGCAGCTGTTTTTATTTTTCTTTTGCTCTGGTTGGCTTCCAAATAATCCTTTTTATTATGTTTTATCCTTTATATCTATCCTCCTCATTCTCGGTTCCGTTGCTTTTTGTTGCTCTTTGGAGCTTTGATTAACCACACCGGCTTTGTGCTGCAGAATCGCACTCAATGAATGGAGAGGGGAATGATTTATTTTCTGAGTCACTGCTCAAAAGACAAACTTCCATCAATCAAAAACCAGACAAGAGAGTGTGACACCACAAAGCGATATGCTAGGAGGCGCTTACAGCAACAGGGACAGGTGGTCTTTGATAGCTGACTTACATTGCAGGTCACTAATCACAGAGATTAGCAGCAAGGTGATAGACAGCACCTGTTCTAGAAGGCAGCATGTCATATCATCCAATTTTCTGTCAAAATGAGGGTGTTTAAATGGTAGAGATAGCTTTACGTGTCTCCTATATAGTTTGGCAACAGAGTGATGAGAAAGCTGGAGGAGTGAAATATCTTTTCTCCATGAAGACATGAGCATGAATCCTGCGTTGATTCAATTCACTTTTGTGCTATGGGAGGCAAAGTTTTCTTCTTCAAAACTGCTTATGCTAAAATGGCATCAACTAGCTGGGCAGGACCTGTTTTTTTTTTTCTTTCTAAAATAGATCTTCTCATCCCACCGCTTTGGACAGTTTTTTTTCCCTAATCTTTTATTGCTACTGTCCTTTGTAGGATGAATACAGCCACAGAATGCTGAGCAGAAAGATAGATTTTATTTTTAAATTGTTAACTAAGACCTAATACTGGTAAGTGGAAAGTGGGTGTCCTTTTCTTCATTTTATAGAGAATGGATGAGAAATAGGAAGGTAGAGTAACTTCATCAAGGCTGTATAAGAAGAAAGCAACAGAACAAGAGTAGACTCTTGATCTCCCAGGCAGACTCTGATACTCAGCCTTAGATTTTTTGAGAAACAAGTCACATGAGTGCTTCAGAATACTTAATTCAAAAAGTCTTTGCCAATCCATGTCTGATACCTTTGTGTGAAAAGAGTAGCATGAACCTCAGGCATTATTAACGAGATGCTCTTTCATGTTTGGATAGTGCCCTTCAGTCAGAAAAGCTGTGGAATATATACAAGTACAGCTATGTCTGACCAGTGAAATCCCATGGGGAGTGATGAAAATACCACTCGGAGTCATAAGAGAGAGAGCTTTTCACCCAGTTATGCATGAATCTTCCCCAGAACACCAAGAGATGTTGGGATCCAACAGTCATGCTATTTGGGAAGTTAGCTCCAATTCAGGATCCCAAGCTTCGAGTGAATATATTGGGTATTCAGATTTGTAAGTGATACCATGGTTATAGTTATTAGTGTCCCACACTGTTATCACTTGATATTTGCTATCCTAGTTGAAACAACTCAGTCCTGTGTTACAGTTGCCACTGCACTTTGTTGAGGATGCAAACACCTGATACCAGGCTACATGTTCTGGTCTTGTGAATGCAAAATAATGAATGTGGGAAATCTTTTCTGTCCATTTCTATTTGTTCAAAAAACTCTGTGATATTGCATGCTATTCCATAGCTGATATGAAGCACAAACCTGGCATAAATGTAGTGTAGAATGCTCTCATGTTTTCAGCAGGTATTTAGTCATCTACTTAGAAGTAATTCAAATTGAATTCTTATTGCCAGGTGATTGTGGGCTGCAGTGATCTGATCTTAGCAAATATACGAACATGGTTTAAATGGCGTGATACTATTTACCAGGATTCTGGGAGATTCTTCTATAGCATAAGAGATTCCTGTGCTTTTTATTAAACTTTAATCTTCAGATTTATAATGGAGGTTTGAACCCCAGGGAGTCCTTGTAGGAAATAAATTAACCTGTAGGTATAACATCCTTTCACATTTTTGGCAAAGATTTTGGAAAGAAGCAGGCACAAGAGAGAATAATGAGAAGCTGAGTTAACTCTGCTTGGCTTGAACCCAGCACTTGAAGAAAGTAACAAAACCTCTTCTTTTCTGGACACTACCACTGAGCCTTTCTTCTGCTGGTATGGGACTTGCCTGGCAATTGGTAACATCCTGTCCAAAAGATGTGGTTTGTGACCTTTCTGTAAATAAATCTAAAACTGCAATGAGCTGGAGGTCCAGAAAAGCTTGAAACAGTAGTGGAGATTTGAAGTATTGTGGGAAAGCATGAAGTGGGCTTGAATGTAGTTTACCCTAATTATTTCAGTTCTGCAAACCCACAGGTCTCCTCTTGAACTGCAGCTTTTCACCTGTGATGGGGCAAGATTTGGGGGCCAGAAATTAAAATATTTTCAAATACTTTTTGACTACTGTGAGCAGTGTGCTGTTGTTGTCATCAAAATCCTACTCTGACTTCACCCAAAATGGAAATTAATTGGAAAACAGTTTTATTTTTATATTGAAATACAGTCTATTAGTCTAGTAAGCCATTCTTGGACAAAGTGGATTTACTTCAAAACCTCAGTTTAATAGATCATACACACAGCTACATGCCCAGAGAGGTTGTGGATGCTGCCATTTCTGGAGGCAGATGAGGCAAGGCTGGATGTGGCACTTGGCAGCCTGGTCCAGTGGTTGGTGACCCTGCCCACAGCACGGGGGTTGAAACTAGATGATCTTTGAGGTCCTTTTCAACCCAGGCCATTCTGTGATTCTACTTAAATAATGAATGCCAGAAGAACCAGCCTGAAAGTACAGTCTGATTCAAGTTCAAGATTCACATTTTGAATCATGCACAATGTCAGGCTCAAGCACTGAGTTTTTAATTTGCCAGGAATCCACAGTCTGGGTGGAACCAGCCTGTGTATTAGTGAGCTTCAGAGTGAGAAGGAGATGGTGGCATCAAATGCAGAAGTGACATCTCCATTGCAGGCAGTCACTGAATGAATCTCACTAAGGTACACTGCACTCCTTCTACAAAGCACCACCTGATTATGGGCTATTACCTAGGATGCAGGAGATTTGAGTCTTAAATCTGAATCAGGCAGGAAAAAATCCTGAATGTGTCTCAGACATCCCAGGTGAAGGCACTACGCAGAGGTTTTCAGAATCTGCTTGGGGGAATCTTTGCTTTTTCTGCTGGAGAAAAAAAAAAAATGGTCTAAGTTGTTTTATTTTATTTTTTTTCTGAAAAGCAGCAGAATGTGTTTTAAAAATCTTGAGACATCCCCTAGACAACAAGAAATAACTACTAGAAAGATCATTCAGTGTGGTGAAAAAACTTCTTGTTTTGGAAAAGCTTTGTATCTAATTCCTGAAGAAGAGAAGGCTCTGGGGAGACCTCTTTGATACCTTCCAGTACCTGAAGGGAACTTATAAATGGGAGGGAGAGGGACTTTTCACAAAGATTGACAATGATAAGACAACAGAAAGGGTTTAAAACTAAAAGAGAAGAGATATAGACATGTTGAGAGGAAATTCTTTACTAGAGGGCAGTGAGGCCCTGGCATCCGCTGCCCTGAGAGCTTTCTGGGTGGGCTCTAAGATCCCTTCCAACCCAATCCATTTTATGATTCTCTGATAATTCTTAATGGTTTTCCATGGCCTAAAAGATACTTATGTCATAAGATGATGACCCATAATGAAGTGTAGCAAGAACACCAGGACATCCCATGCACACCTTTGTCATTCAACCTCTTTTCCCACTGTTTGGTAAGAGAATACCAATTAGATGTATTTTCTTTTGCAACCTTCTCTACCAAGTAAACTGAATAAGAAGACTACACTACTTCATTAACCCTAAATGAGCTCTACTCAACCACAGATAATGCATAGATTTCTGTGAGACTATGGGAAGAAGAAAAAAAGAGGAAATAAAAGCTCTTTTCTGCATACAGATGTATATAAAACAAAACAAGTCATCTTGGTAGAGTGTCAGAGGACAANTTTAAGAATCTGCTTGGGGGAATCTTTTTTTTTTTTGCTGGAAAAAAAAAAAAAAAAATGGTCTAAGTTGTTTTATTTTATTTTTTTTCTGAAAAGCAGCAGAATGTGTTTTAAAAATCTTGAGACATCCCCTAGACAACAAGAAATAACTACTAGAAAGATCATTCAGTGTGGTGAAAAAACTTCTTGTTTTGGAAAAGCTTTGTATCTAATTCCTGAAGAAGAGAAGGCTCTGGGGAGACCTCTTTGATACCTTCCAGTACCTGAAGGGAACTTATAAATGGGAGGGAGAGGGACTTTTCACAAAGATTGACAATGATAAGACAACAGAAAGGGTTTAAAACTAAAAGAGAAGAGATATAGACATGTTGAGAGGAAATTCTTTACTAGAGGGCAGTGAGGCCCTGGCATCCGCTGCCCTGAGAGCTTTCTGGGTGGGCTCTAAGATCCCTTCCAACCCAATCCATTTTATGATTCTCTGATAATTCTTAATGGTTTTCCATGGCCTAAAAGATACTTATGTCATAAGATGATGACCCATAATGAAGTGTAGCAAGAACACCAGGACATCCCATGCACACCTTTGTCATTCAACCTCTTTTCCCACTGTTTGGTAAGAGAATACCAATTAGATGTATTTTCTTTTGCAACCTTCTCTACCAAGTAAACTGAATAAGAAGACTACACTACTTCATTAACCCTAAATGAGCTCTACTCAACCACAGATAATGCATAGATTTCTGTGAGACTATGGGAAGAAGAAAAAAAGAGGAAATAAAAGCTCTTTTCTGCATACAGATGTATATAAAACAAAACAAGTCATCTTGGTAGAGTGTCAGAGGACAACTGAATTATTTTTACACATGAAATTTCTTGCAGGATTATGCATTAACTGATCAAATGTCTGACTGTACTTAACTCTATGCTTATTGAGCATTAAGTTGTGTATCAGATTTGACCATCCTGTGAAGAACTCACAACATAGTTCATGGGAGCATGATCAAACTGGTTCAGAAAAAAAGGACTATCAAAAGTTATATCCTGCCTCTTGGTGGTGGATGCTTTGGAAAAGCAGGAAGTGTTTAGGAGCAGTGCTTTAAGCAATAAGTTTGTTTGTTCCTCTTGATACACTCACAGTACTCTAAAGTTCAACAGATGTCTTAGTTGGGCAATGGGGTTTGGCAGTCCTTCATTGATCCATCTTCTGTAGATTTGTCTAATTCAATTTGATACTCAGACACTTGTGGCCTTTGCAACATCCTGTGAACAGTCCCATAACGTAATTATGTGTTGTGTGAAATAGCACTTCCTCTTCTCTGCTTTAAACTCTCTGTCTGATGTCTACAGGTCTTGTCTCTTCTATGAGGATACTGATGAACCCACAACCCTTTCCATGAGAGCAAGGCTTTGAACTCATACCCACTTTCAAACTTACTTTATTTATCATTCTTATGGTTAATTTGTGAACTGGATGAGGACTGTAACTTGTAGGAAAGAAGATATGTCTGCCTTTCTTCCCTGCAGTCACCTCTGCAGGTTTTAATCCTGCCTCGAAACACACTGACAATATCATAGGTGTTTGATTCAGAAAAACTAAGGACAAGAAAACAGTTGGTAGATAAAGTGTGCACTTTGTCATGTATTTTCACCCTCTTATGTAAGTAGCATGCTGGTGTGTACCATGTATGTAACACTGAATTCAGAGCACATCTTCCTACACTCCCTGAATGCAACATGGTGTCTGAGCTGCTTACACGGAGACAACTGTAACTTAAACAGAGGTATTCTGTAAAACTTGCAATATCTGAATTACACTTTTTTGCAGAGGGAGAAGGGCTTCGCTGTAAAAATAAAGAAATAATAATAGAATAATAGTTTGTGCCTGCATTGCCTTTTGGTACTGCAGTTACATCATAAGCTCAACAGAATTTGGAGAAATACATTCAAAAGTGTGATAAAAAACCATACATACCTATATAAATCTGTCTGCTTATTTATACTACTCATATAAACATTCTGCAAAACTCTGTGTCAGGCAGGACAAACTGCATAAGGAAATGTTGCCATCCCTCAATTGCAGGGAAAATCAAGTACCTTGCCCAGGTCACAGGATTCAAGCAACTAGCATCCAAACCTCCTGCAGGATTACTCACAAGGCCACCGTGTCCTTGTCTGACAGTATCATGTGTGAAATTGTTCTTGCTTTTGTCACAGGTACAGAGTTACTGGGTAATCTGTCCTTGCTTTCCTTCAGCAAGGAAAGAATCAAGACTTTTCTTCTTCAGATAAAATCCCCCAAAGAGCCCAACTTCAAACTAAGTTTATTAAAATATGAATTATCTGCAAAAAGACACCAAAGAGCCATGAATTGATTTCTGATTTTCTATGGACTTATTTCAGGACTTCTCTGTGAGATAATCAGAGAGCACTGAGAGATTCTAGGGATTGATTAATCAGTATAACCCCCACTGTGTCCAAAGCTTAACTTTCAATTACACATTAAGTTTATGCCTTAGTATATTTTCCTTAGGTAAAATGCCTATGGGGGAAAGCCAAAGAGATAAAAATGGTAAACTAGGAATGTAGAAGAATTGCTATTTGTGTTTGTGAGCTTCTGTGGGTATTTTTTGTTTGTTTTTGTTGTTGTTTTATGTGTTGTTTTTTCTTTTTTTTTCTGAAACAAAGGGCTACTTGACTGGAATAACAAGGAGAGGTATCAACTCTACCATGGGATTTTAGGCAGATGCAATCTACATTACAAAGTGAGAACTCCATCTGACGTCCCCACAAATTACCACTTCTTGACACTGACTGCTCAGGATTCACACCTGATGGCCAGACTGCAGTTCAGCACTGCGATGTATAAGATGTGAACCAGTAAAATGAAACTTGATGCACGCTGTAAGACTGCACAACGCATTAAGGAGGGGGATTAGGGGGGTAAGGATAAGTGATACTATTGGCTCACTCGTCAGTAGAACGTTGCGCTTATATTATCCCTGCAAAATTCTGCTTTTCTACTTGTTCAAATATATCAGTACAATATCAAGGCTTATTTTTATTTGTTTTTGCTTTCTTAACACCGTGACGAATAATCTGGAGGCAAAATTTACATTCTGATGTTATGCTTTGATTGTAAAGCTACATGGCAGTGTGAACAGCTGCCTGTACAAGTAAAATTTGTCTCAACTAAATTTAGACCTCTATCCTGCAAATACCTAAAAGCTAGGCAGCTTACACTTGGCTATTTTTGTAATTAATTAAGACAAAAAAGAATTTCTAGGGCAAGATTTATAAAAACAAACAACAAAAACTATTTTAAACATCTTATTATAAGCATAGATGAATTTTTACCTGAAGGTGACTTTGTGTCTCTATTAGGCTACAAAGAGACTTTAGGTTGACTTGTTTGGGAGTAAGAGTCCAAATCTGGCTGAAACAATCAAACTGCAAACTTCTTAATTCAATTATGATGTTGTATGATTGTGTTTTCTTGAGGATTTATCCATTCAAGTTGGTTCTCATGTATCTCTCCTATATTCATGGCAGAGCAGACCAGCAGAAGGATGATGACCTGAGCATGGTCATGCAAGAAGTTGGTGCTACAGCATGAACAATCTCCAGTTCTTGTTTGCACTTCATGAACCTATTCACTGGAGTTCATTTATTCTCTCAGTATTCAGGAAAGCCAAATATTTTTCATATCTTCCAGTACATAAAACGTTAGGTAAGATCCAAAGTGATTTATCCAAGCCCAAAATGGAAACTGGATTCCGGATTATTGGTACTGAGATTCAGTGACTAAGCGACAAATTGTTCAATTTGCCACAGGAAGGCATATGTTATGTATGACTTTCTGTGGCAAAACAGAATGACTTATCATCTCGTAATGAACAGGAAGGTTTTTTTCCACTCCATTTAACAAAAGGAATGGAAAGATTCACTGGTCTGCTCAAGGAGGGCTTTGCTACCATTAACTGGAATCCAGTTGGAGGAGTATTCAGTAAACGACAGGTCAGAAGAGAAAAGAAAATGGAAGGAACTGGGGAGTGGAGACGGTAACTGAAAATGTAAATGGCTCTTTTTAGCCAAATCTTTAATGACCAGTTAGACCAAAGATTAGAAGTAATTGAACTAGCTCTCAGTCAACAAAAGATGCAAATAGATTGTAAAGGAGAGTCAGATTACATTAATTTACACTAAACCAAATGTAATTAGTTAGTGTTTGCGGAGTGCTTAGAAAGCAGAAAGTGCTGTTTAAATGTTAATTATTACTATTTGTTCCAAGGAGATGCAACAAACACAATTTTTATATGTCTTATAAGGAAGGAGACCAATAAAGCAAAACTCTACAACAGGCTCTCCACTATTAGATTGAAATGTGATGGAGCACCACAGACTTATTTCAGTAGATAACTCTGAACTGTGAACTTCTAGTTGAAGTCATAAGGCGAATTTCTATATCTGAAAGTCTATCTTCTGGAAAATAATAAAAATAATAATAATAAAAAAGCCAAGACTAGATGCTTATCATGTGGCCACTATCTCTGCATTGTACTGTGTGCAATTCTGACCTTTCACAAGGCCGAAATACAAGAGAATTTAAGAGGTCAAGGGCACAATTCTAAGTAATGAGCTGATCATCTTCATTTTGGACTGTACAATCGTTCCTGAGATGGAGAGAATAGTCATTATGTCTGCTGCTGAGAAGCAAGAGACTGGGAAACAGCACTAGTTTCTCTTACACCTAACTGTACCATTAATTTACTGTGTGATCCTGGACAAGGAATTTAACCTTCTGGGCCCATTATGGGAAAATCAGATATAACATTTCCTATCTGTTTCACAGCTAAATAAAAGGTCTTGTTTGATGCTTTTAAACATGCCATTTAAATCAATTATCTATGAGACGTATAACACTATTAAGAAGATCACTGAGGAAGTCTAGGATTCTGAGAAGAAACTTATTAGGTGAGATCATACAATTTCAGGATGGATTTGGGGCTATGACATACTAATGATTTGCAGAGATTATTAGGCTCATCAGAACCATGGACATAAAGGGGCCCTAAAGTGAAATACTCATCTGCTTTTTGCAATAAATTCTTGAACTAATTTCCTTCCTATGCTGGCAAACTTTTGCAGGGAAGAATGATAAATAGCAGAGGTACAATCACGTCATATGTTTTAACATTGCAATGGATAATTGAATTAAAAAAAAAGTAATTTATAAGGAGAAGAAATACCTTGCTAGGATATGAGCTAATAAAGACCTACGTAGACTTAATATGAAGGATTTTCAAAGCAGTATATGGAGTGGAGATGGCTGAGACAACAACATCTTTAGATGCAAGCTCCTGAAGCCAACTGGATCATTCTACATACCATTACCCATACATTAGAAGTGAGGCTGGACCAATGCTTGCTGGATGCAGAAATCTTCAGAAAATTAAATTTCCAGGTATCCTTTAAACATAAGTTTGTTTGTTGACAAAGCTCAGGCTCTGGGGTTTGAAAATGTCAGCCTTGCTGGAGGAATGGTACCACGACTCAGTGCTCTGATTAGCAAACCCAACTTGAGATGTTTCCTCCTGCTAGGGCTCAGCCACTCTGCTGTGTGCTGTCTCGCTGGGGATACAGATGCAGCTGCTTGTAGAACCACACCATTCACAGATCAGCAAAATGGAATGGTAATAAAAAAGAAAAGGAGCCATTACGTGCCAAACCTTTATCTTTTCATATTTTTTTTAACCTACCCCAACAGTAACGAGGCAAGTTTAAAACCAGTCTGAATTTAAGGTGTTACAGGTAGTTGCGCTCGCATAGGCAAGAGGGCAGTACACTGGGCTGGGAAGGAAAACAGATTGAGAAACTCCTTGCTGTCACCTAAACTGGAAGACGGAACCATATCCTCTTTAGATCATGATATAAAAGAATTCCCTGGATCTAAAATCTGTATTTCTAGTCAGTTTCTCAAGGCACAGATTTCTAATAGCCTTTCTAATAGATCTTTTCCAGCTCCAACCCCTATCATCCAACATCTGACGTACATTTTGTAACTCTCTGAGATATTATTACTCTATTTCTGCCAAGAGAGCTGCTGCTGCTTCACAGAAGCTGCCCTGATGAAACCCCCTTACTTCATGTCTACCCTTCATTTATTCCTCCTTGCTTGCAGACCCAAGTTACTCCGTCATTAACTGGAATTTCTTAATACTTTATTGACTCTGCAATGTTTTTACCACATTGTTTTCAAGAAAAGTTGAAAACTGTTGAAAGTAAGCCAGTCAAGCACAGTAAGCATTTTCTTCCTCTTTTCCTTCCCTTTTATTTCAGTGGCAAATTTCCTTCCATTTTATTTCATGTTGGTATCCCATATAGGAGAAATGCATGTGAAAAAATGATTAGATCCTCCCTACTGCCTTGGAGCTTTTTGTTTTGTAAATCATGCTGTGTTCAAGTTATTTTTTAAGTTTTTCTATGAAACACATAATTCCCCCTGTATTTCTGACCAATGAGGAATGAATTGGTTGCGTTGGTTTGTATCTGGCATTGGATTTCACACCAGCAATGGCTTCTGTGAATGTCTGATCCAAAGCCCATTGAATTACGTAGAAGCATTTTTCACTCATTTTGCTGAAGAAGAAAAGTAGGACTTTATAAGCTCAATTCCCTCTACAAAACCTTTTAACATCTACATTTATGGCATGGGAAGTGCTGCAATGCATTTCAGCCCCCAAAAGTGTCAGTGCTGAGGATAAGAAGGAACAAAATTAAGAAATTGGAGTCTTTTGGAAATCTTCCTAGTGACCCAAAATGAACCGATGAAGAAACTCAGAACACGCTGGTAATTTTTTCAGACATTGCCTTTGACTTTAAGAGCCTCCAACATGCAAATATCACCCCAAAGGATCTTCAAGGGATCTTGTGTTTGATAGAGCATGCATTTCTCCAAAATCAGGATCATTCTTGGCATTGTAAGCATAGTGTTTACTATCATGAAGGCATTTTTAAAATTTTCATACTGTAATTATATGTTGCTGGGGTTCAGGGCAGCCTGGCATTCAAACTGTCACTGAACACATTCAGTGCTGTGTTGGGTCATTAGGCTTATAAACAGGTTGAATCTAAACACTGGGATCTGTGCATTTAAGCTGATTTCTTGAGTAGGTAAGGACATATTTATATTTTCATTTAGCTTGAGTGATACCAGCACCTGCCACTTGCTCTAAACAGAGCAGTTAACCCATAACTCCCTCTGTCAACTCCTGTTGACAGAAAGCAAAGCAGATAAATTAATGGCTCCCCTGAGAGGTAGGAACTGAGAAGACTCACGTAAACAAATACCTCACAAAATGCAACTGTGTTAGTGGGAAAGAAAGCAAAAGAGAGAAGCCCACTCTCCATCCTTTGTAGACACAGCAGGAGTAAAAGCAGGGAAAGACAGAGGCCATTCTGCTTGGCCTGTGCCCTCATCTGAGCTAGTTTGGTTCCTTCAGACCTGACACAAACTGAAGGGCATTCAATTATTTCCTCTGTCAAGGGCCATTATCAGGACACTTAGACAACTCCGTGTTGGCAGTTTATAAAATGCCACATTGGTAGGTCAGTGGATTGGGCCCTTATTTGGGGACAAATCTAACTAATTTTTATTTTTTATTTTTATTTTACTATTTGCTTCTTCATCTCTCTCCCAGATCTGTTTCTCTTCTTTCTCCTGTTATGGGAAACAATATTTTACTTGATTTTCCCATTTGTTGAAGCTTTCAAGTGATCCTGGGCAACATATGTTTGTGCAGTGCTCTGAGGCAGATAAATGTTTGCATGGACAAAAACTTAAGGCAAAAGCCTTTCCTTACCTCACTCTACCTACTCACTTTTACTTTTCCTTGTGATGGTAGGGGCAACCAGGTCACTCTCATCTGGTACAATACTATTGCAGAAAGAGAATATATTTTTGCAGATCACTGTTGCATGATAGAAATGGGAATTTATGAGAAGCCATAGATGTAGGTCCCATGTCCCTGTGACCCTGCTGTCCCAATCAGGACTGCACCATAACTCCCATCTGCTCTTCATCCCCAGATGTCGTAACATCAGAATGGAGAGGGTGTGAAGATGTTAGCCAGACTGAAGGATCTTTAGCAGCTATCTGTCTCCCTCATGCCTCAGCTCACCCAAGAATGCGGAGGAGAAACCTCGAGCAAAACTTTCTCCTGGGTGTTAGGCTACAAATTGCAATGCAGGGAAGGATGTGTGCAGGGAGAGGACAAGTTCAGCTACAAAGGAAGGACTTGTAAAGGGAAATCTTATTCATATGCGTTTTACCTTCTACCCTGGCATTGTTTAGTGTCTGTGTACTGGCTTGGACTGAAGCCAGTTACAGAAAACAAGCAGAGGTCTTGGGTTTGGAGAGGGTTGTTTCCTAAGTAGTTGCCTCTAAGTAAGAAGTGGGAGAGACACTCCAAAGTTGCAGGAATAGAATGGCAGCTGTAGTCGGCGCGGAAGGTCTAGGGGCTCTGCTGTACCCTCCAGCCAGCACATCTCCACCCTCCAGCAAGCATTGGCTGCTACTGCATGTCCTCTTAGAAACACAGAATCATAGTCAAGGTTGGAAAAGACCTCTGAGATCATCTTGTCCATCTGTCAACCCAAGCCCTGCTGGAAAGCTGCCAGTCACAGCCCTGAAAGCAAGCGATGACATTGATGTTGCAGTGACGTTATCTCCCTCCTATCCCAGCTGGCCTCATCACCCCTTCTTCCAGAGGTTAACGGTCCTATAAGAGCATCAGCTATTGAGAAATCTTCCTACTTTAGAACATCTTTAATGCAAAGTCAACCATTATAATTCAATTTATTAACCATGAGGGAGCTTGGTCGGCATGAAAATGGGAGATGTGAGCTGTCCACCTGCCCTTCCACCTTCTCTGCTGTAGCAATGACAGGAGAGCAGACAGAAAGGCAGGACTGGCATTATTTTAAGATCTTAATTTTAAGCTGAGCTAGATGTGAAGGTTTTATATAAACATATGAGGAGGGGGTGTTAGGATCACAGGCAGATGTCAGTGAGACCCTGGCCTATGGTGATCATGCTTGTGGTTATCTTGCTTCATGCTTATCAGCTCTCATTACTGATCCCTATTGGAATGGGAAGCTTTTTCATGTGGGAATGAGCAGAGAAAGTGCAAACCACTTATCTGGCTCCAGGATTTTGGAAACAGTTAAGTATGAGAGGCCAAAGGCAATCGTTGGGAAACCTGTGCTGGGCTAAGTCAGTTCAACACTTTCCCCTATACGGCTGCAGACAGAAGAACACTCCAAAAATGCATTTAAGTATATTATGTTAACACCAGGTTGTCTGCATCCCTTTCAAAGCCAACATCTCCTTTTCCAGCCCGTGCTTGCATTTTATAGACTGGTATAAGAACATCAGTACCTTGCCAGCCTCCCCAAGGTTTTCTACAGGCCAAGGCTGAAATAAAAGCATTTCACTAATAGATAAGAAGTGGAATAAGTAATTTCTAAGTTTGGAACCAAACAAATTTAAACTTTCTCTAAAAGAAGCAAGGACAAAATCTGTAAATGAACACTATGTTTATTGCTAAACAGGAATACTAATAATGTACTGGTCCTCGATCAGATTTCTCTCCACTCTAATCTGGGAACAGATCTACAGAAACTGGAGACACAAAGGCGATATCTACACTAGTAAATCAAATATTTTATTACAGTAAATGAAAGTCTGGGACTGTTCCCTGGCACTGAGGCCAACTGGCATGGAGAAACATTCATCTATGTAATAAACCTTCCTGGTATCCAGAAGAGGATGGCTGTAGTCCTCAGCCTTTTGGGACTGGTCCCTGGCTGATGTTAGTAGTACTTGAGCTGTGCTCAGAAACTGTTTGGCCCGGGTCAAAGCATTGTCAGGGGCCTCTATTAATTGTTATTTAGCTGTTATTTAACAACTTAACAAGATAAATAGCAACCCCTTGGCATTGCTTAATCTGATAGCATATACATAGCCAAAACTGCAGCTGGCAGAACTGGTTAGCTCCATATTTACAGTAGTTTTCAGATTCATTTGTAAGAGAAAATGTGCTCATTATATTGATTATAAGCTAATTACACAAGCAGCAATTTCAGTGTTATATCCTGCTCTTTAACCCAAGTCAGTACTGTCTTAAGAGTGTTGCAGTGACCTTGGAAGAGCTAGGTGGTAACTGTTACAGAGCTGTCAGACTTAAATGTGACAATAACTGGGACCTTGGATCCACTTTTTAAGGAACTCTCTATTTCTTCAAATTTCTCCCAAGACTACTGAGCAGCGTAGTTTTTCTCAGCATTTAATTTCATTCTCTTTTGTCTGTCTTTTGTTCCATTTTGTTTTTAAGAGTAGAAAAAGCAAGTGAAACACAGCTGATCTTTCATTAGAAGTCCATAGATGGAGCAGATATCAACCAGAACACATCGTCTGAAAGCGAAGGCAGTACCAAGGAAAGATGAAATGTTGTCAGGTTGCCTTCACAACTCTAATCTCTTATTTTGAGCCATTACATGAAGTTCTGCAAATCAACAAACAATGCAAACAATAATGTAGGACTGTTTAAGAAGAAAGATGCCATCGAAGGGGATCACTGGGCATGAATGCTATCTCTACTGTCTCTTGGTGAAGAATGAATTGGAACCATGCTGTCACCAAATGAAATATTTCGAAAGCTCCTTTAAGGGTTGTTTTGCAATTTAGTTAATATTTTAAAAGCATCCCTTGATCTCACTCATGCTTGTGAGAAGCTATGATTTCATTATGTTCTTCTCCTTCTTCAACTTCAGATCTTTCGCAATCAAAAAGATTTGACCTTAATAAGGTGCATTACAAACAATCGATTTTGAAACCTATAAGCACACTGAATCCAGCAAGAAACCCTGCAGTTTAATACTACCATGTTTGTAGAACAGGTCATGAGTACAAGAAACTTGTGAGAGGAAAAACAAGAAGAAAAAAATCAAAATATTTCCCTTAGAGACATAGGGCAGAAATGCAGAGCCACAATTGTCCAGAGCAGCTTGTTGGCCCAATTCTGAAAGCTTGCCTCTGAGTTGAAATCCCAACATTATCTACAATCACTTATAAATTACTCATAACTCTTGTTTTTCTTTTTTTCTTTTTTTTTCTTTTCTAATGAAAGCTGAATAAGTAAGTGTTAGAAGGGTGTACCAACAGAGGAATGAAAGTCTGCACTCTTTGTGCATTTTTCTATGAAAACCTCCCAGGAGAAACCTAACGTCAGTACTTATTGTGCTGTTTATCTTCAGAATGGTTGACACGAAGGTGTGTTCTCTGAAGGCCAGGGCTGTGACTTTGCTTGACATCTGTAAAGTGCCATCCATCAAGTAGATTTATCATTAATCCCAAGAGGATAGAAACCATGGTCAAAGCAGGTCAAATGCTGTGGCCCTGGCCAAAGGAAAGGGAGCTAAGCCACACTACCCCTAGCAACAACCCAGGTTCATGCTTATCCATCACAAAAATGGACTTGTTTTCCGTCTAAGTACTTTCTAGGTGTAGGGTTATGTTTGTTTTTATCATTTTTGTGGTTCTGAAATATGGATATCACACCAAAGTAAAGAGAAAGGTAAAATAGTTGAAGAATTTTGCAGTCATCAGTTAGGGAAGTTTCCTTGCTAAGCTGGCTCTGCTATGAATAAAAATGCCCCATCAGTAAGAAAGTCTATGGAATGATCCCAGATAGTGTGTTGGAAAAGCTCTAGTTACATCTGGTCAAACAGAGGCGAAGAGGGTAAAATTAGAGAGGCAAACTCATGGGATGAGTCACTTGATGCCTCCTAGCCCATCAGCAGCAGAACCAGGAATGGCATGGAGATCTTCTGATCCCTGATCAAGAGCTTGGATTGCATTTAGGCTAGTCTCAACTTCAAGAAGTCTATGCCTTCCTGTCACTGCTGGGAAGGCGTTAACTGCTAGAGAATACATTTTCATCTCAAGGTTGTGAGCTTAACAACCATACCTCTTCCTGCTTTCTCTTGTCTTTTTTTTCTTCCTAGTTGAGTGTATTCAAATATGCAGATGCTTCGATGAAGTCATGAGTGGTGACTTCACGTGCTCTTTTTAAATTTGTCTATTAATCCATTTTCTTTCTTTAACTGACTTTTAAATAAGACAGAGATAGACTGTTGGATATTTCTTTTTTTATCTGTATTCCTTTAAGACTCATTTAATATGTAGACTTTAAACAGCGATTGTCAGGCATGTTTTATCTCTCTAGAAAGACACTAGTTAGACAGTAGAGGACCAGGCAATATCCTAAATCAGAATTCATGCAGTGACATAACTGTTGTTAGTTGAGATTGGATTAGTCCTAAAGAGAGGAGGGCAGTTTATGCAGAGTCTAAAGGAACCTCATTGTTTGACAAAAATGGAGAGTTGAAAAAGAGCTGTACTGATCAGAGGTGTACAAGGACAAGCCTTTCATTAGTGTGGACATTTTTTAGCAACCAAGAAGGAGTTTGTCTTTCCAAATCAAGATACTCAATCTCCAGAACACCAAAAGAGGCAAACAGTTCTTGAAGGTGCTTTGGATTTTAAAAAAAATTAGGAGTGTTCCAGGATCAGAAATGTACACATAATAAAGAATTTACTTTGGAGCTGCAGAAGGGAATAGTGTTACCCCAAATGAAGTAAAGACTGGTACAATGGAGGACATACGTGGCAACACGTTCCAGTGCCTTACAACCCCAACAGGAAGTTACTTAAATTCAGCAGAAATGCAAGATGTGTATGAGGAGCCCTTGTTTCCTTAAGGTCCAAGCAGTTTGAGGTTAGCAAGCCCTGATAACCACTTGCAAGCTATCCGTCAAATGGGTCAGATGCTTTCTGTCACACTTGGATGGAGATGCTGACCAGGAAACAGAGAAGTGGACCTGTGTGTAGTAGATAGCCCATGTAGCAGTCCATGCTATTTGTGACACTGCTTTGTGAGTCATTGCTGGAGACAATACATAGGACCTTGAAGAAGACCTTGGAAAAGACTGTGCAGTGGTGGTAACCCATCTGTGCCTACTGTAATATGATGTTCTTTGAACTTCACTTATGTTAAGACTGGAGCCACTGAAACATATGTCAGAAACTGAAATTTGTATCTATTAGCCTAAGATGGACAGAAGGGTGCACCTATTGGAGGGCCTGTTTTAGGAATAGAAGGAATCCACGTGAGCTTGTCATGGCATATTAGAAGCAGTGAGGTCAGGACATGATAGCTTCATCTGTCCAGAAAGATTTGTTGCCTGCTTCCAGATCAGTAAAAGATGACTTGATCAGTTTGATTGAGTCTCAGTGATCCCAGAACAAGCATGTAAATACATCTTACTAATACAATTAAATTAGTTTCTTTGTTTCTGTATAGTTCAATATCTGCAAATGGTTGCTGGAAATTCTGCTCTTCCACACCCGTAAAAGGGGAGGTAATCTTAAAAGCAGACCAAAACCAAGAACTGTTCATTCTTATGCATGTACTCCATAACACAGAGCCAAGGTTATTTCTTTTTCCATGACTTGCACCCTTCTTTCTCACTCCTGAGGACAATCAGACCTTCACATTTCCTGGATGTTGCATGTTGATGGATATCACTTCTGTTATGGGAGTGTTAGTCCCTTCAGGCTGAGGAGGAGAGTCCCCTGAGTTCATAGAATCACAGAATGGCTTGGACTGGAAGGGAGCTTAAAGATCTAGTTCCAGCCCCTGCCGTGGGCTGGTTCCCACCCACCAGCTCAGGCTGCCCAGGGCAAAATCCAACCTGGCCTTGGGCACCTCCAGGGATGGGGAGCACACAGCTCTGTGGGCAGCAGTGCCAGGGTCTCCCTGTCCTCTGAGTAGAGAATTTCCTGCTTGTTCTCAGCAGATATCCTAGGTGCTCCACAGTTCCCCAGCATTTTAAAAATAAACTGCAGTGGAACAGTGAGAGATGTTCACTCCCTGTATTGCAGTCCTATATCCCTGTCAAAGCTACAGGACACGAGCAATAACAGCAGAGGTATTGTTGCTTCTTTCATTTGATTTAGAGTGTTATTGGAAAGGCAGATGGGGGAAGCAGTGTCCTCATATGTTCAAATCATTGACCCAGTGGCACCACTAGCTCACTGCAGTTTCATAGTACCTCCTGCAGCATGGAAGAGTGCATGTCTCTACGTGACTCTGCAGCCAGCTTAGATGGTTACCAAAATATATCAATATGCTGAAGAGGACGTGCGTGTGGAGGAAAGCATAAAGGGAATGGGTAAAAAGGACTGATCTATTAAACATCTGCAATAAATGCATGCAGATTGGCAAGCACTAGAGACAAAGGGGTTATAAAAATCCAGAGAAGTCTGAAAGACCCAAGCATCAAGGAAAAATAGGAATGAATATCTCTGCTGCTTTATTAAAAAGAAGTTTTGATTAAGAAAAAGGAAATTTTTAACTAATACAATGACATATTTTACTTATGATCAGATCCCTTGAGGAAGTAGAACAAAAATATAAACGAAATAAATTAAACATCTGAAAAAAGATTTCCTAGACCACTATAGAAACACAGTGTTGTATGTAGACAAGCAGCCTTATGTTGGATTGAGCATGGAACAAAATACCTTGGTAGACTTTCTTCTGCTTCTTAGGTTCACTGTATTGGCTAAATAACTGTGAATACATACTGATGACTGTAAAAGCCTGGCAGATGTGGACCAAGCTCCTAATCACTTTACCACTACCCAGTACTGTAAAAGAAAAAGAAATACAGCTATTTTGAATTAATGGATATCCATTTTCAAGTCACAATGATGGGGTAATCTCCACAAACCCAGAATGCATTTCGTTGACCCCAAGAAAGCCTAAATTCATACTGTTGGCATTAGAAGGATCACTCCACTCTAAAGAAAACCTATGGAACTGCAGAACAGCCATAAAAGCATCTTCCCCTCCAAACATCTGCTTGTTATTTGAATGAAGCGTGGGCTTGATTCCTCACTCAATGGCAATCCTTAACAGTTTGTAATGGCCCCTAAATAATCCTTAACTTATCGCAACAGCTGTTGGAAAGCGGCCCAGGAGGACAGTTGAGATGATAGCTTGACTGAAGGCAGGAGATGCTTCTCTTACAGCTTTGACAGAGAGGAGAATCAGAGTCACCAAGTAACATCACTAAGCTTCAAAATATTCCAGTGTTCTTGCTTTTGTGAATCATATTCATTGGAGATCTGGAAACTGTCAGCTTGTTCCAGCTTTGTAGTACCCTCAGGGAGGAAGCAAATCCTCTGCTGGCTATGAAGATGTGCAGCCACAACTACAGTAATTCAATAGCAACAGAGAGTCAAAGGGAACAGACCTACCATACAGAGAGGGCACTAGAATGAAGAGACTTAATTGGCAGATGTGAAATGCTTAGTATTACTGAAGACAATGAAAGTTCAAATTCGTGAGCATTAATGCAGACTTTATCTGATCTACACTATGTCTGTGCCTTAAATTTCTTCTAGAGCACAGCTGGGTGAGCTGGGTGTTAATACCCTTTTCATGTTAAACCCCTTTCTGGCATTGAATACACTTGTCAATTAAAATACACACTTTGATGTTAGTTTAGGCTTTCCAGAGTAAAGAGCTGTAAAGTCTCACCATGACCGAGGATTAATTAAGAAGGGGCCAAATTTGATCTCATTTATGAGAGTGTAAATGTGTGGTAACTCTACTCCTAGCCTGCAAGAGAAGATGTTTATCCTTGGTTGTAAATTTTTTATTTTATTATTATTATTATTTTTTATTTTATCTCAATCCAGAAGAAGAGAAGGCAGTTTTACCCTTCAGCAAGCACTTTATGAACTCCATCTTCTTGGGTACTTACACTGAATCTACAAATAAGAAAATCCATCTTTGAGGCAAGTTATCCAAATGACCACAACTTGTAATCTGCTGAAATACCTGCAACAAAATGAAGTTTATTATGTTTACCCTCTATCATTAAGCGTTACATTTCTAGGCATCACTGGTCTACATTTGTACTAAAATCTTTTCCGTTGATTGATGTGAGTGACATGGACACAGAATTGAACATCATGTCTAATCATAGGATCATAGAGTCATGGAATGAATTGGGTTGGAAAGGACCTTAAAGATCCTTGAGCTCCAACTCCTCTGCTATGGGCTGGTTGCCAACCACCAGATCAGGCTGCCCAAGGCTCCATCCAGCCTGGCTTTAAACTCCTTCAGATACTGAGCATCCATAAATTCTCTTGGCAACACGTTCCAGTGCCTTACAACCCCAACAGGAAGTTACTTAAATTCAAGTTTATGCAGTAACGGGCATGGGGTCACCTGTGTCAGTTTTGTTACACATTCCAGACCAAAATGAAATGCCAACAATTGTTCTTTTATTATATTTATTTGATTTACGATGGCATTACTTTTAATAACGAACATTATTAAATGTTGTGTCTTATGAAGAATTCAAAGTGGCTCTTTAACTGCATGAAAAATCTCAAGGCAAACTAGACGGTATCAAAGAGAACCTCATTTCATCATCAGATGCATGGGTTTCACTACATGAGTGGAAGACACAGTTCCTCAAATGCAAGTCAACCACTAAGTACTGTGTTCAGTTTTGAACTGAAATAAAAACACCAAGTCCCTGGAGTGTGTCCAGAAAAGTGCAACAGATCTGTGAAGGGCCTGGAGCACAAGTCTTGTGAGAAGCAGCTGAGGGAATTGGGGTGGTTCAGGCTGGAGAAGAGGAGGCTCAGAGGAGAAATTATTGCTCTCATGCAACTCCCTGAAAGTAGGTTCTAACAAGGTGGGAGTTAGTCTCTTCTCCCAAGTGACAACGATGGCATAAGAAGTAGTGGTGTTTCACCTGGGGAAGTTCAGGTTGGATATTAGGGAAACAAGAGTGATAAGGCATTGGAACAGACTGCCCAGAAATGTTTGGAGTCACTGACCCTGGAGGATTTCAGGAAACATGTAGATGTGCCACTGAGGGACATGGTTTAGTAACATGATGAGGATGGGTTGATGGTTGGACTAGAAGATCTTGGAGCTGTCTTCCAACTTCAGCGATTCTATGATGGTGTGAAAAGATCCATGACCTCTTCCAGTCAAGTAGTGACAGCAACCAGATTCTCCATACTTGGCTACAGTTGGGTTGTGCATGTACAAGGCATGCTGTGTACACAAAATCTAGATGTGGTATGGTGACTTGGCATAAGCAGATTTTGTGGGAGAAATTAGATAGCCCTTGACAACACTGCTACTGTGCTACTGAGAAGACCTGGAGAGTATTTGAAGAAAAGAGGGATGCAAGATAGATTACCCTAGAAGCTGGTAAAAGGAGAAGACAACAAATTTATGTTCAGACTAACCTGGTTAGGTATTTGAAGCACATCCAGTCATCTGATGGGACTGGACACGAGTAGTGCAGGAGTGGAGGGAGTGGAGGGCGCAGAGAGGAGTGCAAAGGCATGCAGCTGGAGGAGGCATTATTAGCCAGGCACTAAAAACAGAGATGGAGCCCTCACTGCCTCCAGGAAGAGGCAATGAAAGACACTAGTATAAGGACAGGATTGAAGCTAGTAAGAGCCATAGTCTTCAACACTGTTTACTCTTTGCAATCATTTGTTCCTTAAGAGAAAAGCTCCTTGAGCCAGGGATGGTTTCACCCCTGAGATTAAACCTGGATGAGGGCTTGATTCCCAGAGGTTTGGTTGAGGCTCCACAGCATAATGTCTGCTACCGATGGCAACAAAGGCAAATGGAAAGCAGCTGCCTACCATTCTTATCTGATAGATTTTTACATAATGTTACAAAGGTAAACGAGCACAGGAGAGGCAAAGCTGCAAAAGAACATTCAATAGTATTTTACAGTAGAAGTTCAATAGTACAACACTGCTCTTTCAACAACATAGAAAGAAAAATACTGGAAAAAGAAATCACCAGCTGAGTGTTTGGACATGTTGCTTGACTATTTCATTAAACCGCCCTCATTTATTTTTAGCTTGATACTGTGATCCACAGCAGTTGATTAAACTGCAGAGAGTGGTAATTTGTTCAGCTAATGTGAAGTAAATGAAAGATAAGCAGACATGTTACTCGAGTCTTGCGAAATTTGATATAATAATCCCTAACTCTGTGTGCCTTCCTCAAAATATTAACATTATTAGTATCATCACACTTCAGTACTGAACTACCACCAGGTATTACTGCTGAGTCGTGGAAACAAATAGGAGGATTAGAGTATCAGTGATCTTCTCCTCAGGAATATGTCTGAAAAACAACGTACATCAGGAAGTCTCATTCACCTTTGCATTAGTCTGGTGTATATACAACGAATTTTTGCCCCTTTAGGATGTCTGCACAGGTAAAGCATTTCGTCTGGTATACATTTCTTCCATTACCATATTTTGCCCCAATGCAACAAGTGAAAAAATCCAAATATGCAAGGGAAAACAGACAAACAAACAAACAAACAAACAAACAAAAACCTTATTTTCTATAAAATTATTCAGCAAATGACACTACTGTATATTTAATGCTATCTACTGATAGAGTCATGTGGCATTTATTCCATCAGTGTAAAAAGAAACAAGATCTAGCTCCTACTGTAGGATGTTTGTATATATATAATTTTTCAAGTGGAAGCTGGTGGACAGAAAATCAGTCTGTGGGGTTACTTAAGATTTATTTCCAATGGGCAGAAGCACTTTAAAGTTCTTCTAACACTGTGTTATCTGAAACTCAGGTAGAACCCTGTCACGTACACTCATGGTATGGCAGCTACGATAGTGGGACTGATAGCCATATTTCACCAGAGTACCCAGCCTCAATGTGTTTAATGTGCACGTAACATTGACCCTCTTTCTCTCCCTGTACGGTTTCTTGTCTTCACTCAGTTTTCTCTTCCTGTATTTTATTTATTGAAAGAGAGAGGGGAGGGAAACAACAACAGTTAATGCCTATAGAGCAGCAATATGGTGAGACAAATCTCAGAGATGGTCAAGGCTCAAAGGCAGTACTATGTTTGCTGGGAAGCCTGCATCTGTTAGACTTCTGCTCTCAGTTATTTTTTGATGAGCACTCATTAGAATGGCCTTGGAGAAGATGAGGGCTTGATCTTTGTGTTGTCCGTTGAGCTCACTCACACTAAGATATCTTAAACAGTAATTCCCATACTAGAAATGCAACGACTACTTAGTAGTGCTTCTTTATATAAAAAAGCAATTTACTATCAGCACCAGCCTACTGTAAAGTAATGACTCCGTTCTGCAACCCAAGAACTGCTCCTTGTTTCTTCTTAAGACCTTTCTATATTCTTTCTCTAGAGCGGGTGTCTGCCATCAGTTCTTTCTAAAGGAACTATTTAAATCATTTCTGTCATTGTCTGCTTTTATATATTCTTTCATTACCTACCTTACTTTCTCCATCTGAGCTTTGAGACAGGGTTTCAAAGACACGGACTTGATATGCACTACTGTGATAACTGATCTAGAGCTAGCAATTGGGTACTATTAAAAAGCTGTATTTCCTAATATTCCATTGTGCATGTTATTTGAATGTCATTATAACTGCTGCTCACTAGTGAGGAATTAGTGTCTGTAAAAACCATATCAGACTAACGATAATGGACAAGAATTTTTCCAAGTTTAGAGAACAGTATGAAAAGAAAGGGAAAAAATTTGTGGTTTGGGATTAATCTTTAAAAAAGTTGCAAAGAAGGGTAAATGGTTCCATTTTCATGAAGGACTATCTCCAAAAGTTTGGGGAAAAGACAGTCTGGCCAGAAGATTCTGTTTGGAATTATGATAACTGGGAAACTTCAAATGTCAAAGTACCATGCAGAGTACTAAAATACAGCCAAAAAAGTGAAGAGAGAAAACGTACTGCACTCAGGAAACGTGTGCTTTCTTTTAGTATAGCAAACTCCTGAGATGTGAGACTGCAAAATATCTTCTTAGCAGCTGGATCTCCACTGAGGATTCTCTACAATTGGCCATGAGACATCGAGCTTTGTGAGATGCTGAGATTCTCTCCAGTTCATATCCGTGTGAGATATCTCTCCCCTAGCCATAGAAGATGATCTGAGCACTGGATGTAGTGAACACGTACTTCTAAAATAAAAAGCAGGGGAAGCGGTGACAAGTAAAGGAATTGGAAAACAAAATTTGCTTATGAACTCCAGGCACAGATCTGATCACTTCCAAAATCAGGCAGGGCAGCAGAGTTCCTTTGGCGAGGCAGGATGGCATCCTGGCAAAACAAACTCTGCAGGGTTTGAAAAGCTTTTGTTCTGTTACATACAGCTTAATTGTCGGGTTCTCCTCTAGCTCGCATTTCTGAGTCACTCGTTTTTAATTAAGCTGCTAATTGCCACATTTTCTTGGATCGTGCTATTGTGTCCCTAAAAACATCATCTATGAGTGTTCAGTTTGCTTCCTACTGTTCTTACCCTGAAGAAAAAGCCATTTTGTGGATGGATCCAACTCCACCTCTTTCTGCCTTCATTAGGGGAATTGACTATTGGATATGAACTGAGCACAGTCCATTTTGTCTCTTTTGTCTTTGTATATCACCCTTTGTGAAGGTTTAATTGGGGTATCTGTTGCTGAGATCCGAACCTCTCAGTCTCCTACACTCGATCAGCACAGACATTTACAGCAATCCTGAGTCATAGAAAGATATGGAAAAGCAGAGGGTTTTTTGACAAAAGAGCCAGGTGCACTGGAGCTAATTCTCTGTTAGTAGTCTACCTTATGTCCTGTTTTCTGCCAGGGACAGGCAGTTTTCATTCCACATGGGAGCTGAGTGGAAGCTTAACCATCAAATGCTGCAAAAACAATGCAATGAACTCACCACAGATGAGTACTTTGGGATCAATCCTGCCTTCCTTCTTACTACCTTGCAGCAGCTTAGAGCTGCCCATATTCCCCTGGAGAACAACTGTCCATTGCTGGCCCTCTGTGCAATCTTATCACATCATCCCAGCCCTTAACACTGCAGACAACTCTGATCCAAACACAGCCTTGGGTTACTCTCTAATGGGACAAAGAAAAGCTTTGAAAAGGAAAAAAAGAAACTAACATAAATGAGAACATGCTGGGGAAAAAAAAAAAAAAAAAAACACAACAGATTTTGCGATTTAGTCTCTTCTGTGAATAAATGTAGGCTGGTTTGGATTTACACACTGGCAAAAACAGCAGCAATGCATAGGTTGGGTGAGTGAATGTGCTATAAGGGAACACAGAAATAGGCTGATTGTTTTCCTCTGGCAGTGCTTTGCAGCCATACCGCTGTAGAGTACGTGATGCTGTTGAGTACAGAGCAGAAGAGATTTGAGTCCCTGGAGCCCAGGGCTGGGAAAAGAGCCTTTATCTGGTCTAGAGATAGACAGATGAAATACAGCAAAACAGACAAACAAACTTAGCCGTGCTTAGACAAAGGACTTGTGGTTGTTTCCTTCTCACCTTTTCTCTCATGACTGCATTGAAAATAAAAACAGTGGTGGTTATAAATAGAGCCGCCAAGGAAGGAGGACAAATCCTGCATCATTCATGAACACGAGTCTCAGACATTCTGCCAGAGCATAACTTAAACATTTGCTTACATCAAAGCAGAGCACGATCAAAAACTGCGGGCTTCCCTCAAGGCTTTCATTCAAAAGAGAAATAGGGAAAGAAATGTGCTCTATCTCTTGTTACTAGATGCTTTGTATAAATGAAAATTAGTGTAAACAGTCTGGACATAACTAAATATTAAATGCACACAATTTATATAGCTTGAAGGAAAACAGTAATTGGTTAAACTCACTAGAGAGCTGAAACTCCACTCTCTATTGTTTTATTCTTTAGCAAATGTAGGAAGGATTGGGTAAAAAGAGCTACAGCACTGTTCCCAGGTTATCATTATCACCCTGAGAACTTGAGGGAACTGCCTTTGTCATCATGTCCAGTCCCCTATAATCACAGGTTATTATACCAACCTAAATTTAGGCATTCAGATGGTGTATGCCTCTCTCCCCCAGGGATTAGTGTGGCCCACATCAGAGGTAGCAGCTCCACCCCGGAGATGCCTGATTTGGCAGGAAGGCTCCTAATGCAAACATCAAGTTATTCAGCAACAAAGCCGAGCCCTTGTCCACACAACACCCACTGCACACACCAAAAACAAGCCATAAATCACTCCTTGAGACAGCATAACAATACCAAGACCTCCAGTACCTAAAACCACAAGAGACAAAATCTACCGTGGGCCACAGATAAAAAGCAGGGCAGACTGAGGGCATAGCCAACATTGTAAATCCCCTATAAGAATGGGAGATATCTTGTGAAAATACCTTGGTGAACAGCCCCCTGTCTTATACCAAAAAGCCTGATTATCCCCGCTAATATCATTAAAAGGGTTTGTTTGTTTGTTTGTTTGCTTGTTTAGTTCTCTCCAGCCCCAAATCTCCATCTCTGAGACTTCCCAGTGCCTGTCACATCAGCTTCTACTGATAAAAACTCCATTTCTAGTCAATCGATTAATCCATTTAATGAGGGATGCAGTACAAACATAAGGATAGGATGAGAACACAGAGGGCTTGGTTTTCTCTTTGGGATACTATTATCTAAAAAACTGCACGACCTTCATATCTGAATCTGAACTTTCTCCTCAATTTATGTTATGTATTCTTCAAGGCTAGAATCACAGAATCATAGAACCATTAAGGTTGGAAAAGACCAATAAGATCATCAAGTGCAGCTGTCAGTCCATCAGCTCTTCACCACCATGCCCACTGACCATGTCTCAGTGCCACATTTTCATGGTTCTTGAACACTTCCAGATGGTGACTCCACCACCTCCCCAGGCAGCCTATTCCAATACCACACCACTCTTTCTGAGAAGAAGTTTTTCCTAATATCCAACTTCAACCTCCAGTGAATTATTTTTCTTACTCAAGGTTGCACAGTACCCGGCACTACTAGCATTTGGTGCAATTGTGAATCATACATGCTAAGTTTTCTGTAAGAATGCCCACCGAATTCAGCAGTGAAATTGTTCCTTTACACCTCCTAGTTCCTACTAAAATCTGGAGAAGGAAGAAAGGATGTCAGAAATACCTCAGATTCTACAGGTCACAAAATGCTAAGAATATTTCTAAAGCATAATTTCCATCCATCGTGGATAAATCAGATAGTTGCTTAAAATGTGTGAGTGTACCTCATCCCCAGAATGACTGAGCAGGATTCAGTTCCCCTAAATTACTCTTCAAGAAGACCCATGTTTCCATTTGAAGAATGCATGGGTCCAAGACTCTATTTAAAGTGGGATAGGAACCCTTAGCAGATCACAAAATATGCACTGATGTCACAGTTAGGTTTTAATTTTTTTTGTGAGTGGAAGAGCTGAACTTTTAGTTATGGTGGGTGACGATACTGCCAGAACTGTTTCTTGAATCAACCTTCCATCTTTTTGGTACAGATTCAGCTGCACGCTCCTCCTTGATTGTGTGGTTTTATTATTTTTCAGATTAAGATCAAAACATCAGGAACATTTCTGCTCTATGCGAACTTCGAAGAATCAGAAGTGTTCTTCAATTAAAAATATTTTTCCCTGTGTTTGATAAACATTTCTGTCTCCTAGTTTCCTTCTCACTTTTATATTTGTTCACCCCACAAGTCAACACGTGAGCAGCTCTGATGAAAAATCTCCAAGGATCTTTCTAAATGTCAGAATAGCAACTATAGGATAGGAATTCTTAAGCTTGTGGGTCTTTTTTTTTCAAGTCAATAATATCAGCATCTTGAAAGGGACAGTGTTTGGCCTTATTGTAAGTCATTCTCACTGATGATCAGACTATTGATGTTTGTTTTGTGCTATCAGGCCAGGATGCAATCAGAAACACCTCACATATTTTCAAATCCCCGATGGACTGTCACTGTTCTCCATTTAAATGGCTCTGTTTAAAGTGTTATAACAGCCACAATTTGCCATGATGGCAAAGATGGAAAGCAATGCAATTTATAAGCTAGTATGATATGTAAGTTTTCACTCACTGTAGGCCAGAAAACAACAAGTACTGTAGTGAACTTTGCATAATGTGTTAGGACCAGAGAAATGAATTAGCTTGTCTGTCAAGTAAGGAACAATACATGTAACATTTTTCTTTAATGGATTTCACCTCTTTTATTCAGTATATTTTATACTACCAACACATAGGTAAACATTATTTTTATTATTAAAATAACTAACCTGTAACCTCCAGCTACTCCCACTTAACAATTTAAAACTAAAAGATAAATTCCTTGCATGTGTTAAGTTGAAATATATCTGATTTATACTCTGGTGTTAAAGCAGCTCTCCTAAGGTTTCTAGACTACAGCAGCATTGTTACCCATGAAAGCATAACATGACAGGTTTGGCTATTAGGAAAATTTTCTTCTCAGAAAAGGTGGTTAAGTATTGGAACAGATTGCCCAGTGAAGTAGTGGACTCACTGTCCCTGGAGATGTTCAAGAACTGTGGAGATGCAGCACTAAGAGATGTGAACAGTGAGCAAGGTGGGGATGGGTTGGGATTGGACTTGGTGGTCTTTCTCAACCTTAACGATTCCATGATCCTATGGATCTGCAACAGGTTAGTTCTTCAGTTTAAGAATCTCGACCTTTTTCTTACTGTTTAGAGGTCTACTATTTTTTAAGTCCCCTCATGAAACTACGGCTTTACAGAAAAAAATTTACATGCCAGGGAAGAAAAGGCCTCTCCTCCATGGAAATGGAGACCTAAATTAGACCGTCAGTACCGGTTGGTCAATGTTAAAGACAGAGACTGTGTGGGGAAAGAGAAGTGAAAGGAATAAATGTTAAAGAACAAGGAAAATGAAAGATTGCAGTGTTTTGAAGGTGTAGACAAGGATAGAACTTAATCATGATGAGTATTTCCCTTCAACTGAAGAGATGCAATTAGAAAACAGCTGGTATTTATCTGAAGCCCAATCTACAGAGGCAGAAGAAATCAGAATAACACTAGTGACAAAGAAATCCAGGATTCAATCTACTCAAGAATCTAAAGATAATCCAAGTAAAATCTAGCTAGCAAGGTACCACTGATAGCTAAAGTTCAAATTGAAGGTAGCTACAGTGCTACAGGTCTCTTCCCTACCTGCCACCTTGCTGATATTTACTTGTAGATCTAGCCCAGTCAGTGCAATTCATATTGCAAACCATGAGAATTGGCCCTAGGTATATTTTTTTATCTGCTGTTCATTTCATCATCTCTGTGTAACAACTGAGTAGCATCTTTGCCCTTTTAGGATACAACACATGAGACAATGCAGGTCTGACTTTGCTAACCATAACTGATGAGTGTGTGAGGAAAACAGCAGAAGTTCCTGTGTAGCTTAATTACATTGTCTCTTATTAAAAATAGCAAAACAAACCAACCAAACATCCAAAAAAAAGAAAAAAGAAAAAACAAAAACAAAAACAAAAAAAACCCAAACACCACAACGGACAACAAAAACCCAGAAACTCAAACCACAAATAAAAATAAAATCTAGCAACCCTGGCCATCACGGGAGTGTTGAAAGGCCAACCAGTTTCACCCCCCCTGCAATGGGCAGGGTTGCTAATCATGATGGTCTTTCAACGCTTCCAACCTAAGCCATTCTATGACTCCATGAAACAAACTACCATTCTCTAAATAACCTTAAAGAAACAGTGGTGGATAGACTTCCTTCCTCATTGAAATCCCACTGAAAGGTGGATTTCCCAGGATACCTGCCTTAACTGCATGCAGAACGGGATTTATTCAAGAAAATTCTGTATTCCTCTTCAGAGAGGCTCACAGACCTCATCTTTAGCTGCAGTAGCTGCCTCATGCTCTGGCTGTGTGCTGTGGATGAAGAGTGAGTTCCCACCAGTCCCTGAGTAGATAAACTCAGGAAATGAGATTCAAATGTCCTGACCTACATATCTATCACTTGGGGTTGGGGTTGATTTCTTGGTCAAGGTAGTAAAGATTCAGAAAACACAAGAATAAACAGATGGTTTGACCTCAGAAAAGGTCCATAGTGTGATTACTTCTTTTTTATTGGCCCAATCAGTTGCAAAAGTGCATCAGGGCAGGAAAGACATACATACAGAGTGTGTTTTAAGTCATTGTATGTCATTCTGTGGAGGAGGAGGTAGATTGCACTGAAGTGAACCTCACTAAGCAAACAGCTTCCCATGTTTGTAGAATTTTGCTCTCATTCCTATCTTCTCTAATGAATATCTGACTGAAATTTAATCATACCCTATCATGAGTATTCATTCTGTATCACTAATGTTCAGAGAGTTAGAGCACTTTTGTCCAATCTATAGCAATTTATTTTTTCTTATCTCACCTGTCTTGAAAAAGTATTTAACTAGACATGAAGTAATAAAAATTCTCTATTTACTATGTCATATAATTGTTATTTCAAATTCAGTTTTCATTCTTTGTTACAGATGTGTTTTACAACATTTATAATGATATACAAATAAAAATCCAGTTAGATCAATACTCAAAGCACATTTTCCAGTTAACAACACCAATATTTCTCCTTTGTTTTCTCTACCTGTGTCAGCAGATACCTGAAAAAGTAATTATTGTTGTATCACTGTGGAACTAAAGGAATAAATTGACTTCGAGGGCTGGAAAATTTTCAGAGAAAATGAGATTTTGAAACTACAAAATAAATAAGCTGTTGTTATTTAAAAATTAAACTTATTCATACAAAGCTCGACAAAGTCCTGTCAATAACCTAAAATCCTAATAGCTGCCTACAACTACAAGAATATGATGATCAAAGAAAGGTGGTGATAAATGAGAGCCTGCTTTCTTTTTAGCTGCAATGCTGTTACTCACCTGTATTTATAACATGCCATTTAATGAAGCATGCATGTTTATAGTCTCTCTGGAAAAGTCTGATAAGGGTAATGATTGGTGGCAGGCTACACTCCAACCGAGATGCATTCAAACTTCTTTTTTTCCCACTGATGCTGAGTTTCAGTCAAAGAGGAGCAGGATGCTGTGCAGTTCAGCCGTGCATCCTTCAGCAGTTCAACTTCTGTGCTCCCCTTGAGCCACATGGCAGTGGGCACAAAAGGAATGCAAAGTCACGCTTTTGTGTGCTGCCCTTCGGCTTCATTATTTATTTTACACTCTTCTACCTGAATGCATCAGAAAAGACTTCTTTAAATCTCTTCCCTCCCTGCCTGCTTTCAGTGGGATCCCGCTGAGTTGCAGTGTTACTCTAATTTAAGCTAGCAGGAGAGTATACTCAATGGTTCCACCAGGTGCTGGACTCAGGAGGTCTCCTCACTGCCATGTTCAGAAAAGCTTCATTATTTTTCTCCCTTTTTCCAATGCTCTCCACCCATTTTGCACAGCAATTCTTTAATTGTGGTCCTGGCTTAACTGGAATTCTTGCTGAAAGCATCTGCAGCCAGTTCCAGAGTTGCTTTTCAGTTACAAAGGTGGAATGGTAGTTTCAATAGCATATATGCATAGATAACACAAGTATATAGATACACATATATATATGGCTTAGTAAAACAGACATCATAAAAGAACTAAGAAAGGACACTGTTGTTCTTTCAAAGATTCACTATAAAACTTCACCTTCTGCCAGAGCAACAGGAACTTTTCCAGAGTAAGAAATAGCCTAAATAATGATTTCACTAATGGCTGATATGGAGAACAAGAAGTAATTATCAGGAATTAACTCATTATAATTTTAGCATGAGGACATTTTGGACGTTTGGAAAGCAAACAGCTTAAAACCAGTCTGAAACTTATCTCAGAGCTGCCAAACTTTGGAAAGCTGGCCCAAGAACTGAAACAAAAACCACGTTGGCATTACGCTCTGCTGATAATGTCCTTCCATCAGTTGTGTGGCCCTGAAACAACCTCATCAGACGGTCATTTGTCAAAAACAAATTTAGAGCAATCTATCACATGTAATTTACAGCCGTGGCTTGACAACATACTGCAGTTATCCCCAGCAGACACAACTGTTTACATTTTATACCCATAATTGGGTCTGGTTCAGTAACATTTTTCATTGGTGTGTCTGCCAAAATTATTAAGCTATTAGTACATGCTGAATCGGTGCCAAGCAAAATATTTGCCAATAAAAATGGCCTTATCTGAAAAGATGCCAAAAAAGTTTGTGTTTTTTTGGTGTATGCGTGTATTTTAAAGACTCTACTCTACTCCATCTCTATACATGTAAATGTAAATGTTTAATGACACTATAACTTGATATTGATGTAGCATATTAGGTCAAGATAGACCAGGATTTGGATGTGACCCATGGGACAATACCCATTTCACAGTGTTTTCTGCTGTCACCATGGAAGAGACACATGGTGTCCAGTAGCAACCACATACAACCAGTTTACTGAATTTCTTCTTAGAAAGTTATTGAGATGCTCCATCCATTGTAGCCACAATGGACTTGAGGAGGAGAGGGGTCCTCAAGCTGCTCAGCCATCAGCATGCAATGCTCAGACTACACATAGTTTAGATCATACTTTCTACTCTGGCATCCATCCTTCTGTCCAACTGCCTTATGTTCCCTAAATTCATATCCCAGTCTTCAGCACACACAAGGAACTGCAAAAGCTCAACTAGTAGTGTATTTTCTTTTTATTATTTTTGCACACGATTTTGGAGGTCTTAATCTGCATTCATTTAGTGACTGGCTGCAGAGTTCAATGGAAAAATGGGCAATGTTATTTCTGGGAGTTTGACTTTATTCTGTACTACCTGTGGCTTCAATCAGTTCAAGAGAATGCTTTCTCAAAGCCACTTACCCACTCTGTGTCTCCACTTCCCAGCTGAAGAGGAGGTGTGCTATGTTATTTAAAAATACTTTTTTCTTCTACCTTGTGGAAAGGAAAACAGTTTGTAAGTGGCAACTCTTCAGAAGAATTTTCTCCCATCTTCTCAGGAAATAAGTAAGTGATTTGCTGTAACATTCTCAACTTTTCTTATCTAGAGCCTCAAAAAGCTAATTCCTCCAACACTACAACTACGCAGGCTTTCTCCATCCTCTCAACCTATGGGAAGCAAAGAACAACTTGAACTCCCACAAACTTAAAAAGGAGCTGATATGGCTTCAATTTATGGGGAACGGGGCTGGTTGTTAAGTACTGAGCCTCCTGTGAGGTTAAAGAGCAATGCTGGGATAAAGAAGAAAGGCACAAGAGCTTTACTATTCAATGTGATTTAACTTCAAAGACAGACATATGTATTTATTTTGATTAGAAGATATGTAATCAACATAAGAAAGGTAGACTTTAGAGCCTGCAAATCTGTCTCACATAATGATAACATCAGACCTCAGTCCAAATAATAAAAAGGGTGCAAATCTTCCATCCACAATAAAATGTCTGCATTGTAGCTATTTGCATGGAAGTGCCTAAATTAGGGCTTTACAGGTGCAATTCATCTTATCTTAATGCACATGCATAAAATAGATCACCTAAATCACACAGTAGAAGTATCTTTTTTCCTTTCAGTGACTGTCTATGAAATCCAGGGTGACTTTCAAAATGTGGATGGCTGCCTCGTGGAGAGCAAAAAAAATATGGCAAGGTAAATTCTACCTCAATAAATCATGAAGTGTTTTGTGGAATCTGTCGAATTCTTCATGTCCCAAACTTTGGGTGGGCCTTGAAAACATTCAGTAAGCCCACAAGAGTTATTCAAAGTCTGTGAAAATCAGCTTTTATTATTTGATTAAACTGAAAAAAACATATTCAGTGTAACACCTCCAGATAATGTGTTCCCCTAGGATGAGCATACAGATGTCAAGACTTCAAAAACAAGTTTAATTCCTCTGTGATACTAAAGAGCACACAGAGAAATGTGCAGGTTTTCATATTGTCACATTATAGTATTTTTACTGTGTTTTGTTTGTTTTTATTCTCCTTTTTAAGATAATCCACACTGAGTTGCCTCATTTCCCACTCTTTGGATGGCATTCCCTCAAAGGCATCAGCATGAAAGGACAAGAAGCCAGCTTTGATCTCACCTTCTCTGTGTTTGAAATTGGGCCTTTATCTTAATGTTCTCAAGTTGTGTGTCCTGCTATGATTAATACACCCATTAGCTGTAGATTACTTATAGGTTTTTTTTCAATCAATCAACATGCACCACTCATCAAGAAGCCTTGAGGTTAATTTTAAATGATTTTCCATATGGTAACCAAGAAACTGCATTCCTGCAGTGCTGACTGGGTGGCTGCATGGTGTATAGCCACGCCCTTTGTCCTGGGGAAGACAGAGAAAACACAAGATTCATACCTGCATTGCCTTTGGGCAACTTAGTCTTCAGCTTCAACTCACTTAACATGGCTTATGTGTCTTAAAAATATAGCTTGTTTGGGTATTCATCCTTTAATTGGTGCAAACAGAATGGAAACTTCTGAGGGTGTTTGCCTCATCAAGGTTCATGGATCTCCTCTAGACCTGCCTGTATTCAGATGAAGCCCAGAAGAATTTAGGAAATAGGATTAACCACAGCAGACAGCTGCCCCTTGCTAGTTTCCCAAATTCCCTTGATGTATGAACAATGGACAGAAAGTTACACTTTTNTGTCTTAAAAATATAGCTTGTTTGGGTATTCATCCTTTAATTGGTGCAAACAGAATGGAAACTTCTGAGGGTGTTTTCCTCATCAAGGTTCATGGATCTCCTCTAGACCTGCCTGTATTCAGATGAAGCCCAGAAGAATTTAGGAAATAGGATTAACCACAGCAGACAGCTGCCCCTTGCTAGTTTCCCAAATTCCCTTGATGTATGAACAATGGACAGAAAGTGTGCAATTTAGCTGTCCTGTTTTATATGGTCACTGAGAGTGAGATTAATTGGTCATTTAATGCCTTTCTCTTTCTGAAGCTTATAAGAGACACTCGGTAATTTTTTAAGATGAGATGAATACTGCCTGCAGTAGACTTAAGCGGGGTGATTCCGGGTTGTAACTCTCCCATTCATTATATTACTGTATTGTGAAAACGAAAATCCATTATTTCTTCTAATCAGTAATGGCTTATATAAATCCCTTTAAAAAATAAGGGTTATAAAAATTCCATGGAAAAAGCAACAGAAGACTTCTATTTTCTATCCCTCTACTGGGAGGGACTTCTCTAGTGAGTTCTCCACTATGTGTTACATCCCTACTCCAGGACATATCCTACTTCGCATACCCCATTGCAGAGGGCCACACAGCTCTTTCAAAGAAGACATGACTCTCTTTGTGAAGGACAACCCCTCATTGCTCCCATCCTTCCACTCTCGCAACTGCTGGCCATGAAAGGAGTAACTCTAAGAAGGGAATTGCTTTTATTTTATTATTGTAAACAGCAATGAACAAAACCTCTCCATCTGCTCTCGTGCAGCCAAGTTTCTGTTCTCTGGTGCCAATATAGCTGCTTATCTCTCTCCAGTTATGCAAAGTGAGGTCAGGATGGTTGTGCCAACATGGTGCAATGCACACATATCTCTACTGCATCAGCAAAGATACCCTCAGCTCTTAATTGCTGTGCAAAACTCCGCATTTTGTTCTATGAGCAGCTTCTCTGGACTGTTTTGAGCATGGTGGTAGAAAAAACAACAGCAAAATTATTTCATTTGTTTTCTTTTTCCCATGGTAATATGTGCTCAGGGCTTTTTATTTTTATTTTTTAGCAACCAGCAATCAGGAGGTGGCAACTAATCCCAAGGGATAACTCCACGTGTCAGAGTTGGCTCCAGCTCTTGGTGGGACTGATAAAGGAAACTGAATATCACAGGACCTGGAGCCAGCGATAATCTGATAATGAAAGTTACTTATTAGGTGCTTTTCCATGTGTTTTCTTTGATTTAGAATCCAGGCCCTAAATACCAATTTGTTCACATTATCAGCCAAACAACTTGCAAGGCCTCTCAGAGACCAGGCAAGCAAACACTTCCAGCAGCCTCCACAACCCTTATTTTTCTGGTCTGAGCTCATTTGTCTGTAGCACATTCTGGTGACAAGCCTGTGAAAAGTCACCTTCAGTTTCCACACAAAGCCAGACATTAAATGGACTCAGAAGGTGCTGCATATCCACTGTGTTTGATGATTACCAGAGGCCTCTGCTCTCCTGACAAAGTAGGCCTGAAATATTATGACAGACACCACTGGAGACCAAACAAGAGCCGAGCATTTGAGTATCAAACTGTGGGGCCATCAGCAATTAGGTCATTTTACAGTTGGAAGTGGTGAGATAGGCATTTAACTTCAGACGTCAGCTGGAAAACGACCTCAGTTTTCTTATCAGTAAAATAGGTCTAATTCTATTTGCCTTCCTCCAGTGGAGCACGATGCATTCAGTTTACTAATGGTTTTAGGTGCTCCGGGCTTCTTAGGAAATGTGAAATACTCCATCAGTGATGAAGGAGATGTGAGCAAAGGTGCACTCTGCATTATACAGTATACAATCTAACCACATAGGATACTAATGCCAATCTAGAGTGGAAAAAAAAAACAAAAAAACAAGCTCAAGTCCTGAGTAGATTTTTTTCTGAATTAGGAAAGAATTTCAAGCGAGGTAACAAATAAAATCTTGATCATGTATTATTAAACTCCAAAGGAATATTTCATGAGAATGAAATTGTTGAGGCTACCCCTTTGCATAATTATACATTCCTTCATTATTTATGTAATATTCTGTGCTACCTAAAGCTTTAATTTGCATGTGTCTTTATTCACTTAATGGGTGTCTCTTCGTCATGTGTTGCACAACACTCCAAGCAAGGTCCATTTCAATAAGTGATGTAACCATGCACGTACAGATGTTGGAATGGACTCAAATGAACACTTAACAACTGTGATTCTGTGATTCTGTGATTTGTCTTGTTATAAGTCTATGTTTAAGGATAGAATCACAGAGTCATGGGTTGGAAGGGACCTCTGGAGATCATGTAGTCCAACCCCCTGCTAAAGCAGGTTCCCTACAGCCAGTCACACAGGACAGGTCTTGAATACCTCCAGTGAAGGAGACTTTGCAGTCTCTCTGGGCAGCTTGTTCCATTTCCCTTTCTTTCTTGAAATGGAGAGCCCAGAACTGGATACAATATTCTAGATGTAGCCTCACCAGGGCAGAGGAGAAGGGGAGGACCACCTCCCTTGACCTGCTGACCATGGTCTTTTAATGCACACTAATATACCATTGGTCCTCTTGGCCACAAAGGCACACTGCTGACTCAGGGTCATCCTGCTATCCACCAGGACAGTCAATCCTTCTCTGCAGAGCTCAATTCCAGGAGGTCATTCCTTCACCTGTACAGCTATGTGTAATTACTCCTCCCCATGTGCAGGACTCTTCACTTGCCCATGTTGAACTTCATAATGTTCCTCTCTGCCCAGCTCTCCATCCAGCCTGTCTGGGCGTCTTAGACTCTTAGCTCTAAGGATGAAAACCACTTTGGTTCAGGAAAATAAAACTATTATTAGATTAACCTCAGAAAGTGCTAGGTTTAAAATTTAAACAACAAATAAACTGTTAAAAGAACATAAGGACGCAAGATTTGTCTGATGGTTAATCACTCAGTTACCAGGAAACCTATACAATTTCAGTTCTTTCCTTCCAGAATTTAGCTACAGACTTGTCCTCATTATTAATTGTTAAGTCTTTAGTTGTTTGTTGTTTGTTTTTGTTGTTTGTTTTTTTTTTCCCAATATATTATGTATATATACATATATATCCAAATATATGCACATGTACATATCTACTGAGAACATAAGGAGATACTGTAGTTCATAGTAGCATAGAGTAATTTAGGCTGGAGGGAACCTTTGGAGGCCATCCAGTCTAACCTCCTGATCACAGCAGGGCTAAATTTAGTGTTGGATACAATTGAGGAATTCGATTATGTTACTCAGGATCATAGACAAACCAGGTCTGTATATCTCCAGTGATGGAGAAATCTCTCACGCCCATGTTTTAACCTCACTGTAAGCAACATTTTCCTTATTTCAAACAAAATTTTCCTGTTGCAATGTGAACGAGGTCAAACCTGGGAAAGTTTCAATTTACATCCTTAAAAGTCTTCCTCTGTAACATCATGAGAGTTGCAAGCCTCCCTCTGACCATAGTCCTCACTTGCAAAACAGAAATATTTCCAAGTAGATTCTCTTTTCTGTCATTGTTCTCTATTGAGAACAAAAGTACTTGGGGGTAGGAATTTAGTGCAAGAGGTCCCCAGTATAACGCACAGTATCAGTAAATTCCATACTATAAGTATTATGTGATCATGGTGATGAGAAATATAGAACAAAAACATTTTTAGGGGCTCCTTTTTGCAATAAATTTGTCTACTTGATACCTTCAGAAAGTTAAAAGTGCATTCAAACCCGCAATATCCTGTTTAAGATAAGGTCTTGGGAGCATTTTTAGTAAAAACTTGTTTCCCTGTCAGACAAACGCCCCTCAGAAATCACTCAAATGCCACACACAAAGCATTTCAGAATCACTAACTGGTATGCAACGCTGATTTCGCACAGCAAATTTGATTGAAAACAGGAGTTTATCAGTGAAATGCTGAAATAGCCATGAATATGGGGAAGTGAATGAGTGTAATTGCTGATGGGCTCTTTTTATTATCAAGGAGTCTTGATTATAGATTCATAGACTTAAATTATGGCAAATCTAGGACAAGATCAATTTAATATCTAAGCAAATATTTATATGAAGGTGGAGACTGGCATATATTGATCTGTTTATAAGGGGCATAATTCTGCCTTTCCATTATGTACTTCCACAGCAGCAAGAAGCTACAAGACATGAATAAAAAGGAAATACAGCTTGGGAAGTTGGAGTGTTCATCCCAGTCAAACAGAGTTGAAATAAGCTGAAGCCAGTGGTGAAGGACCACCCTTTAGATGAAAACCAATTAATGCCAGGGCATATTATGGTAGATAAATTAATAACAAGCTCATGTAATAAGTTAGGAATCCTTCTTGAAGAAATATAAAGCATTCAGAGTGTCTATCAGACTCTAATTTGTTGAACTGGCAGTTATCCATAGGTAACACCACCCAGAACAGAGTATCAGCTGCAACACCCCTGGTCTCCCAGCATTCGTTGAGGGGTCACCCTGATATCAAGTAGAAGAGCGTTTCTAACTTGTGAGATGAAGACGGATCCTTGTGAAATGATGACCCCCCCAACAAAGGCTGCTTTTGTTAGAAGCAAAGGCGGGTGTGGGGGTAGGGAGGAGAAGAAGTCGGATTACCTTTTGTTACTTCTGACAGCTGAAAAGGCCAGGGTGAATAATCACCCTTAAAACTAACAAACAAGGAGAAAGAAAAAAAATGCAGAAAATGAGGAAGAAAAAATACCCCTTGCCCCCTCCCCATACACAGTATCTCATCTGAAATGAAAAGTAAAATAAAATTAACTTGTAGAGAGGAGAAAGAAATCCTCAATTTGACTTCTATTTCTTCTTTTGGCAAGTGTACATGTACAGGCATACATACAACTGGAAGGTTCCCACTGGTGCATTCAATCTTAAACTTTCCTAGGTTTGGTCCACTTAGCAGCAAGCCTCACACAAAATGCCATAACAATCAAGGGAAAGTACAGCAGCAAAAAGCACACCCTCAGTAGAATGCCCCATTGTTTTAGTCACAAAAGAATGATTCCTGGTGAGCAGCAGTTATCATCTGTTTTGCATACTCTTTATTTTGCTCTTAATTGGCATTATGTGAAAACTTATCTAGAAGGCCATGGGAACCAAAAGGCATCCCTTGTCTCCTCCCTCTTTGAACAAACAAAACCCAATTAAAGCACAATTATCTCTCTTATGCTCTTAACACTTGCAGCTAGCAGATAGACACAAGGAGGAGAAGCATTATGAGTGTGGGAGCAGCTACCTTCTCTTATGAAAATTCTTGAAAAGATCATAAAGAAAACAAAGGACATAGAAGTGGTGAGCTAAATGGAGTGGTCTTCTTTTGAAATGTTTGATCTGCATATCTGGATGATTTTCTAAAATCTTTTCTAAGTAATTTTCTAGTGATTTTCTAAAATCTTTCTTTTCATTGTAGAGTAACTGACCTAAGACTCAAAGTGGAGTTTGGATGAAAGCCTGGAAAAAATGAATACAGAGAAGAAGAGGGAGAAAAGACACAGGTGTCTTTCCTGAAAGCCTAAGCTCCTCCAGAAATCCATAAACATGACAGTTCTTCTGGTGTGAAGGAAAAATATCTCATGGGAAAGAAAAATAACATTTTTTAAACTGGTACCCAGTGCTCACTTCCCAAAACCATATCCTGCTGCTGAATGTTGCAAACCTACAGCCACTGCAAAAACTTCTGCAGCTCCTTCATCCACATGTACCTTCAGCAATCTGGGATGTCTATAACTTGGAGAGGGTTCCAATGACATCATCCATAGCCTTTTTTTCTATTGTTGGATTATTACTTTTTTTAATGCAACCTTTGAAGTATCCTTGGAGAATGAACACTCACTGCTGCTCCCAGTTACATATGTGCCTGACTGTTACAGACTTCAAAGATAGCTCTGCATACCTTCCATATCAGAGTCCATCCCTAAGTTAGCAAACATTTGCACTCCACTCATCCTGTCTCATCAGCAGCTACTAAGAATATGCATGTGTCAGGGAACATCATGCATTTTATCACTTCAGCAAGTCATGCCATCATGAGGGGATACGTGTCCCAGTTGTATCTCTCATTTTTCCCCCTGGATGTATCGACAGACTTCATAGAACTGAGCAAGGAAATACCCTTTCCCCCTCCCTCTCCTCTCACATGAGCTTTTGCATTTTGGCACTGCATATGGCTTTGCCATGGTTGGCCAATGCAACGGGGAGGAAAAGGGACGACGTCCTCAAGAGCCACCTAGAGCAAATGCACTCTGCAGACTCTTCAAATATGAAGGCAAATGCAAGCAGGGAAAACAACCCCACTTGCACACTTGTCTGTTGTAGCATTTTCAGATTTTGTGAGCTTCTGTTAGCAGGGTAAGTGAGCTGACAGACTGCCAAGGAATTGGTTAAAGGAGTGGTTCAAACAAGGTGGAACAATGTGGAAATTATTCCACAGCATTTAACCATGAAAATATACAATTTCTTCTGTGCCCTCCCATCAATTAACACCCAGAGGCTGCTCAGAGAGGAGGATGAGCAAATCCCTGCCTCACAGAACAAAGACGAAACCTGCAAGGAGACAGCTGTGATGGAAAGGATCAAAATTAATGTCAAGCAAGAGATGAGATTTCGGTTGAGATTCTGATGAGATTTATTGCTGCAAATGTTTTCCCTGGCAAATGTCACACCATTAAAATGCAAAAATAAATTAAATAAATAAATAAACAAATAAAATAGGATGAAGAAAAAAAAGTGTAACTGAAGCGTGGTAAATTACAAGTTGAAAAGCAATGCTCAGACTCTCAGGAACATGGACAGTCTACTTTGAAAGCAGGTCTTTTTTCACCTCACCAAAGCCACTGGGCAGCAAGGATATTTTACCAGCATCCTATGCAGTGTGGCTGGGAGCACCACTTGCAGCAAACCCTCAGCCAAATACTGCCCAGTACAACTGCAGAATTCTTGTATATGGTCTGATAAGGGCAAATCTTTTTTACTGGGAAGTGCAGTCGGACTAGGTGATCCTTGTAGTTCCTTTCCAACTCTTCCTCTCCTCTCCTCTCCTCTCCTCTCCTCTCCTCTCCTCTCCTTTCCAATTCTGGACAGCAACGTAGATTTTAATGAGTGAAGCATGCANATATTCCACATTTCCCTTTTAAAGAAACTTGTTCTGTCCTTGACAGGACTGACATAAGGACTCCTTATTGCCTGGTAATTACGCTTAAAAGTGACAATTTCCCAGCACTGAGAGTGAAAATTGAGGGTAGCAGGTGAACTGTGTGTTTGCCTTGATCAGGGCAGAAACTCTGCATGAGTCTGGCCAAGGTAATTTTTTTTTTTTCCAAAAGGACTGAATGCTCTGTAGATCTGAGCACATGCCTTAGGCATGTCCCCACCTTCCCCTCCCCACAAACACTGTATTGTGAGAAATCCTTGGAGAAAACAAATTGTTTCCATTTTGCAGAGATGAACAAATTCACTTGACCCAGATGTCNGCTTTGCCATGGTTGGCCAATGCAACGGGGAGGAAAAGGGACGACGTCCTCAAGAGCCACCTAGAGCAAATGCACTCTGCAGACTCTTCAAATATGAAGGCAAATGCAAGCAGGGAAAACAACCCCACTTGCACACTTGTCTGCTGTAGCATTTTCAGATTTTGTGAGCTTCTGTTAGCAGGGTAAGTGAGCTGACAGACTGCCAAGGAATTGGTTAAAGGAGTGGTTCAAACAAGGTGGAACAATGTGGAAATTATTCCACAGCATTTAACCATGAAAATATACAATTTCTTCTGTGCCCTCCCATCAATTAACACCCAGAGGCTGCTCAGAGAGGAGGATGAGCAAATCCCTGCCTCACAGAACAAAGACGAAACCTGCAAGGAGACAGCTGTGATGGAAAGGATCAAAATTAATGTCAAGCAAGAGATGAGATTTCGGTTGAGATTCTGATGAGATTTATTGCTGCAAATGTTTTCCCTGGCAAATGTCACACCATTAAAATGCAAAAATAAATTAAATAAATAAATAAACAAATAAAATAGGATGAAGAAAAAAAAGTGTAACTGAAGCGTGGTAAATTACAAGTTGAAAAGCAATGCTCAGACTCTCAGGAACATGGACAGTCTACTTTGAAAGCAGGTCTTTTTTCACCTCACCAAAGCCACTGGGCAGCAAGGATATTTTACCAGCATCCTATGCAGTGTGGCTGGGAGCACCACTTGCAGCAAACCCTCAGCCAAATACTGCCCAGTACAACTGCAGAATTCTTGTATATGGTCTGATAAGGGCAAATCTTTTTTACTGGGAAGTGCAGTCGGACTAGGTGATCCTTGTAGTTCCTTTCCAANAAAAAAAAAAAAAGAACATTTGTGCACCCTCTGGCTTCTCTGTACCTAGGCCTATGTTGTCACAGGCATTCGTATTTCTTGTTTCACTTAGATATGTAATATCTTTGCAAAGGTAATGTTAAACTGCTGCTTGCCTTTTCAGGGCTGAGCTATATTTTCAAGTAGCCAATCTCCATATTTAAAGCTAACCTACTGTTTTCCACCAAGGACACATGAGGTTAATACGGTGCTAATAGCAAGAGTTCAGGACAGTGCTTTTAGCGGAGCCAGGCTGCCTACTAACAGGTTAAATGTGTTGACATAAAGAACTTGTTTCTTTATTTATGATGACAGTCTGGGCATCTACTCTAGGAAAATAAACTACCCTTAATTAGCAATATTGTGAAAAAGCTGACTCCTCTACCTCAAAGGCACGTGCACCTTCCCAGATTCATGATAATTATTACAACTCACAATATTGTGCTGTTATTACAAAACCTAGAGAGGAGAACCTAGGAAGAATTCTACCCACTGAAGTACATTTAAAATCGCCCTCCTTATTTCAGCCTGCTGTTCATTTTAGGACTTAACAGGACTCTTCAGAGGACCTGAACACAGCTTTGTAGCAGCAGTACTCAGGGGTGCTTTCCTATACCAGGTGCAGACAGATCCAATAACTCACTTTCATTTATTTCTCCACACTGCTGTGTCCTGGGTTATCCTCTTGCTCGAGAGATGGATACCCCTGCTCACCTTCTTGTTTGTTTTGCCTTATGCTATTTAATCCCAACGAGAAAGTACATAAAAACCAAAACTCCCCAGAAGTAGAATTACGGATGTTGTCATATGCAGTTGAAAAAATTTGCATTATAATTAAATGAAAGAGCTCTTTTTTTTTTTTCCCCCTATAGAAGCATACTCTAATGCAGAATGGTAACTGATGCTTGCACACCTCAGAGCAAATTTCACTCCCTGTTACCATTGTCCTCCCCACTCTACCAATCGACATCTAATTAGAATCTGTAAATTAAAGCAGATATCACCTAGACTGTACATCCAGAGAAGGGCAATGAAGCTATGAAGGGTCTGAAGCATACTCCCTTATGGAAAGAACTGGAAGTCTTGAGGGGAGGAAGATGAGGGGAAACCTCATTGTTCTGTACAACTTGGGGGTTGGACTAGATGATCTCTAGAGGTCCCTTCCAATCCCTACAATTCTGTGATTCTGTGACTCTGTGACTTGCCAGAGCATTCAAAAGCTTTACCAAAAACTCTGAGTTGATCTCAGCTAAAACAGACAAGTGAAAACACACTGGGTTTGTCTCTGCGTGCACAGTTGAGAGGGAGATTTAGATTAGATGTCAAGGGGAAAATCTTTTACAGAGAGGGTAATGAGGACCTGGCAGTGCTGTCCACAGAGCTCTGGGTGCTCCATCCTGGGAGCTGCTCAAGGCCAGGCTGGATGGGGTCCTGGGCAGCCTGAGTTGGTTGGGGGCAATCAGCCCATGGCAGGGGTTGGGACTGGATGGATTTTGAAGTCCCTTTCAATCCAAACCATTCTCTGATTCTACAGTGGTTTCCATTGAGACACATAGTAAAATTGTTTGCATGCACGGTACTGTTAGATGTCTGTAATGCACACTGCAGAATCATGCAGAGATACATAAGGAAAATCTGAAGGCAGCTTGAAAAGATCCTGAAAGCAGTAAAACCATGTTTAAAGTGCCTGGAGGAATCTGCCTGTTGGTGGAGGTGGGTGGTAGGTGTAAGTGGTGCAGTGCTGTGCAGGCTGTGGGTTAAGTGTAAAGTCATTCCCGCTTTCCAAATGGCACACGGTTTTCAGAAGGAAGATGCTATGATATTATGGTATGTAATTAAACCTACGAGGAGATGAGCAATAGGTATCCTCAGGGGAAGATTTCTCTGAGATACTCTATATTTGCTGTTTCATTGCCATGAAGTTACCTCTTTCTCCAAACAGAGTAACGATGGGATCTTTGTTATGGCATCACTGTTGTGCATCAGGTCTGTAGAGAGTGTGAGATCACATCTCTTGCATGCCACAACAGGAGGAGTGAAACCTGGGCTGAAAATAGCTTTCTGCAGCACAGCAAAAGGCAAACAAAATCAGATATGTCCAAGAAATACAGCTGCAATTCACTTGCAAATCAAAACAGGGAGAAAATGGTTGGCTGACAACATACAAGCAGATCTCATATTAGACTTCTGATTTCATAGTGGTTTCTACACCCACCCCTCCATGTACCCCACAGCCAAGTTACTAATTACATCCTTTCTATTGTTTTGCCAGTTCCTCCTTTGGCAAATAACGGGAAGGGAGGGGATTATGGAGACTGATGAACTTGAGATCAAAAACAAGTAAGAGAGTGAATGCACAAATAAATAAATGATGCCTCTAGTATTCATGAAGACAAGCCCATTCCATCCCTCCCATGGTATTGTGAGCCAAACTTCAGAGGTTATTCAAGAAAAATGATGGTCTGGTGCCTGAGAGAAATAAGTATCAATTAATGCCTAATTAACATTGCATGACAGATTGATTTAAATAAATGAAACGTTTTAATGAATGTCTCTCTGTATTGTGGGTTGAAACAAGATGCCTTGTAGGAGAATGAGCTGCTCTCTATTATTATATAACATCTGTATATCACTTATACCTGAAGGCTCAAAATGCATTACTAGCCCAAAATATTAGCTGCTGTATAAACACAGTTGGTAAGGATGCTTATCTTGGATTTATAGTGTAAATGAGAAGATACACCATGTGAATCCAATGACAGGTAGATTGACACTAAGAAACTAGGAGACTTAAGGAAATTGGAAGACATGTAGACATCTATTCGTAACTTAATAAGCTGGAAAAAAGGCTTTTTTAACGAAACTTTGTATGCCAAACCTTATTCATATAAGAGTTTGTTTGTAAACATGTTAAAATACATACAAGTTGTTTTGTGGGATGACAGGACAATGGATCAGCACAGGCTGCAATACAATGACATGAAAGCCAACAACCAACAGCCAGTGATTTCAAGGTGAGAAACCTAAAGCCAGCCAACTAATTCCATCTTTCCTTACCTAAAAGTGTTCTTCAAGGTGAGGCTGGATCAAGCCCTGATCTAGCTGTAGATGTCCCAGTTCATTGCAGGAGAGTTGGACTAGATGTTCCTTAGAGGTCCCTTCCAACTCTAAGGGTCTCAGAGTCATCTATGACTCTATGACGTCCACCAATGAACCCCAACTGCCACTTAGAGCTGCAATTGAGTAGCAACTGGGAATCACCTAGTTTCCAGATTAACATTAACTGCTCCAACACAAAGATGTTGGCTGAAAAGCAGCCTGAGAAGAGCTCTACCTACCCTGAGGCGTTTCATTCCTTTTACTGAGACACTGAAATAATAGCTTCTATTATTTGTACTGCTTGTACTTATTGTCTGTGTGTGTTGCCTCTTGCCAGGTCAGCAAGAAGCTGGGACACCCAGCACAGTGTACCCAGCATGGTGTATGTGGCAGGGGGCTGTAGACCATCTCCTTGGGGTGCAGATGTGACATCCACAGGTATGGCAGGGGTGACTCCACTGATCAGTTGTACATAACTGGTGAAAAATATTGTGATTTCTTAAAAAATAATTTATTTGAGGTCTACTGGTGGCCCTCTGGCTTTTTGTCACCAATCAGATCAACTAGAGGCAACAAGGTTATTAAATGCATCAAAATTGTTGAAAGGATTAGCAAGTTTTGTTTTTTTTTTAAATATTCTTCCAATTATGTCGACAATGGACAGTAGCAAATCACCTTCAGTAAAAAGCCACCTAGATATGTCCTGTGGGTTTACCTATCTCTTACTGAACAGAGCTACTCATGTCCAGTGACTCCCAGCATTTCGGGGACTTCTATTTTAAAGATCTCCTCTGAATTTCCCCTCTGAACTCAGCTACAAGTAGAAACCTCATTACACTATTGCCATTTAACATGAAACTGACTTTGAAAACCCTTCCTTTGTTTCTGAAAAAATGTCACACTTTTTTTTTTTTTAAATTATAGCCTTTATCTTGGAGTGAGATCAGAATTCAACTTTGTGAATCCAATCTACAGACAAATTTTAATTCACACTAACTTTAATAATTACAATCAATCTAAATCCCAAAACTATAAATTTCATTTTAGTAGGCTTGATGTAGACATATATAGTTTGCAGGTTCTGAATTCTCAGTTAATTCATAGTGATCGTTGTTAATACAGACAGAAACAACCTAATTCCTTATAGAAGAAAGTGTTTTTTCCCCAAAGAGTAAATAGAATGAACTCCTGGACATAACCCTCAGGCAGAGTTATGTTTTGGGAACAGCCTCCTATTATTTATTTCAGTACCTACACAGAGCTGGTGATTAAATCACTGGGGTTCACAAACCACTCCCTTTTTATTTTGCAGGTGAGCATAATTCTGCATCAATCTCACTGAAATATCATTTTGCATTCAAGATTATGAGTTGAACTTTCTTTTCCACACTTTTCATGTCTCTTAATTAGCAAGATTTTCATTCTCTCCATTCATCACTCATGTCACGAACATCTTTTTGTTCCTATGTATGACAGAAGCTCTGTAGATGACCCAGCCCTTATTTGCAGCCTTAAGTGATGTCTGTATACATCTCACATGAAAAGCCTTTAAAATCTGAATAAAGAAGGTGAATATGAAAGGGAAACTTCGACCCCATGTGAGAAACAAGGACTTCAGGACATTAGCTCCTACATTTGGCCACCTACATTTCGATGTTTAAGAACCTGCTTTTCATATGTTTCTTCTTTATTTTATCAGCTGCTCAGAACACTCAACCATTCAGTCTATTTTTGACATTCTTCCATTCATTTTTTACCTCAGTTCCTTTCCAGATTATCTTTTCTGTCTTTTTTTCTCTGTAATAAATCTGCATTATTCCTCCTTTCAACTCTGAATGTTTTGGTTCCTTTCTCTTTTCTTACTGCTCTTAATTTTTGTAACCTAACCTAGAGATATCAAGTCTATATTAGCACTAGGTAGATGATGATAGTATCACAGAATCACAGAATTGTAGGGGTAGGAAGGGACCTCCAGAGGTCATCTACTCCAACCCCAATGCCAAAGCAGCTCCCTAGCCCAGGTTGCACAGGTAGGCATCCAGTCGAGTCTTGAACATCTCCAGAGAAGGAGACTCCACCACCTCTCTGTGCAGCCTGTGCCAGTGCTCTGTCAGTGCACTGTGAAGAAGTTCCCACACACATTTATATGGAACTTCATATGCATCAGTTTGTGGCCATTTCCTCTTGTCCTATCACCACACAGTGCCCCGTCCCTTTGTCTTCCGCTCCTTAGATATTTATAGATGTAGGGGAAATTTGGGCCCTCTGTTGAATGGGGCAGGAGATCTGCTGGCAAAGGAAATGGGGAAGAATTAGGTATTTATTCTCTTGTTCACTTTGCTCCATACTGGTAGGACTTGCCCTCAGCAATCCCAGATGTCAGAAAGTGGTAGGAAGGTTTGGAGAGAGGAAGACATGCATGTCAGTGGTGAGGGAGGATAAGGTTAGGGAACAAATGAGTAATACACAAATCCATGGAAACTGACACAACACACTCATGATTGCTTAGAAATCTGGCTGATGTCCGGAGGCCCCACTCATTAATCTTTGAAAGTTTGAGGCAATTGAGGAAGGTTTCTGAGAAATGGAACTCCCATTTTCAGGCAGTGAAAAATGGAGAATTTGGGGAAACAAGACTGGTCAGCATCATCTTGGCCCCTGGTGTGGGAGTAAATACTCCTGGAAAGAATATTTAAGAACTGATATCCCTTTCCCTAAGCTGTCTGCATCCAATCAACCCACACAGCGATCCCCCATGAAATGTGCTGGATTTTCAAATGGATGCTTTTGTACTTTCTTTCATGCTGCTCCCCACAAATATCTATGAAAGATCCTTGTTATTCCCTTCCCTTCTCTGCAGTGATGGCTAGAAAGCACTGACAAAGGCTAGGCTAATGACACTGTTATCACTGCCTGTCATAGTTACTGGCACTCTTACTGCATCCTTGATTCTCCATCAACCTGTCACTACCTATGTCTTTTTGATTTGTACTTTGATGTAAGTCATTTCACACAGGAAAATATTCTACAGTGCCCAGCACTGATTTTTACTTGAAATAACTCCTTGAAAGGGACTCACAAGTTTGACGGTAATAAAAATTATCAGCACCAAATAACAATAGTAGATACGTTCTGAAGAAGTTAGTGAACTTCTTCATTACTCCAATCAATCTGCTCATGAAATATTACAATGTTCATAATTTGATTTTAAACAGGAAAACAAAATTAAAACATCCCAGACACGGGGATTAGTACTCACTTTTTGTATTTACCTTCCTAGAAACGCCTAGGAATAATCCATCAAATTCTTCTTGTAGGATGCAGTTTTAACCTGGGCATGTGTTATTCTCAGTCTACCTGTCAAAAGACATGGACAAAAACAAAAACAAAACCATCAATGCTTTGTTTTGTGATTTTAACTTATTTTCTATGCTGCGTGAATTTAAACCAGCTGCTTATAGTTAGGGCCCAAAAACAATCACCAATGCTTTCATGATTCCTAGTGTAATGTCATGTCATCACTGTACTAGAATATGATTATTCATTCAGTGGAAGTACTGTTTTTGTTAAATAAAAACTAAAGCTTTCTATACAGCACTTAGAATTAAATGTTTGTCCTTGACTAACTGGGTAAACATCCATCCCTTTGCCAAAAGAGAATTTACCAGTTACTCTACTGTAGTTTCAAGGGTTTCTGAGTAATATGGTGCTTGTTCCTTTCCTGTTGTGTGATTTTACGGTCCTCAGAAGATGAGATTTTTTTAATTTATTTATGCCTCAAATATTTCCTTCTTTAAATCTTTTGTCTTTGTTGAGGTGAAATGTGTTAGATCTTAGACAAATGCTTCTTGCTGCTTCCACTCATATCACTAAATTCTGTCTTAGCTGAGCTTCTTGTGGTATAGGACAGCCCCAATTTAAAAGTAATGAGCTCTTGGCAACAAACATGTCTTTCCACAAGAAGGATGTCCAAAGAAACTGGCTCCCTTGGAAGTTGGCCCATATTTGCAACACAGAACCAGGGCTCTGTTCTGCTCTTATATCTGTTGTTGGCCAATTAGCTCATTCCCCCTCTCTTAGCTCCTCTTCTTGTGCTGGGTGACACAATCCCATGGGAACTGATGTAGTGGGAAAGAGAACACAGTAAATGGATATCAGTGGTTTCATTAAAAGTCACATTTGCCAGGGCTTGCATCTTTCCCAAACTGCACATTTTGATTGATATGCAGCAATTTTGCATGTACTTTGGTGCACAGGGTCTTTTAAAATTGGAAAAAAATAAAACAAAATTATCTGAGTGATGTGGCAGCAGGCTGTTATAGAGGTGGGCTTCCACGTCTTTCCTTGGAAACCTGTTTCTGAATGCATAGTCCAAAACTGTTTTGACCTTTTAATCTTCCCAACTGGAGATGAATTTTGAATCCAAGCTTTCCACTGAAAAGGTGCAAAGGTTGTCTTTAAGCAGCTGCTCAGTAGATTGCCCTTTACTTCATGAACCACATTCTTTGGTTTCCTCCCATTAATTCCTCTTCTTGAACAACCCTCTCTAATGCTGATTGTGTCTCTCAATTACATTTTTTTTTGAGATTTCTATTGAGAGGTACAGATTGTTCCTCTCAATACGTACTTTTGAATCCCATTTTGTCATTTCCTGCCTAAGGTTTCCCATCTCTCTGTCTTCACTGATTTATGCAATACCTCCTGATTTGGATCATCTGTGATTCTAATTAACACCAACTCTTTTCCTGTCCCTTTCTTTTTTCTTCTTTTTTGGCTAATGAATGAACACATTTGAAGATGACTGGATTCAAAACTGTTCGTTGATATTCCCCCACTAGAAAACTCAATGAAACACACTTTCATTTAATATCTCACTTTGCTAATGGCCCTGTGGATGGTTTTTAATCAGCATCACAGGGTCCTTAACTAAGCTAATCTGAATTAATTTTGTGAATCTCCCCTCTCACAGACATTCATTTCAATGAGTGAGAAAACAAAAGCAAAAGAGGTCATCACTCACCAAAATGCTTTTCTAAAATAACTGAAAAAGATACAAGAAGAATAGCTTTTTTCTTCTCCTTTAAGAGATCAAGACAGAGACTACTTTTGTCATTAATCTCCAGTACAGAGAATAATGAGGATATGGTTCCCTTCCAGCTTGAAGTACGGATATATCTGGGACAACACATTGAATGCAACTTCAGAGTGAATTAAGCTTTTTAAAAGAAGAAAATCTCTGTTTATGTATCACTATCTATGCATTTGTATCACAATCTGATTGGTATTTTTTAAAGACTGAGCACAAGTAGAGTCAAGGTGGTGACAAAAATGTGAATATCAGGTTTCCAGAACATGTAAATCCTTTTTCCAGACTACAGGATTTAGAATAAGACATGCAGCAACATCTTCAGGATCTGTAAGTTCGAGCACCTCCTTCTGTCTCAGCTGGGTGCTGAGGTGAAGACCTGGACTGAAGCACTTTCCTTGAAATTCAGGAAATATCTACTGGATATGAATCCAGATCTGCAAAGTTTAAAATCATTTCCCTATCTGAAGATTGCTCTCCTTTCTCAACAACAAGAATTCTTGCAATGTCATGTACATATATGCTCCACTGCTGTATGGCTACACCTTTCTATTCCCTCAAAAGTAGAGTCTCACCCTATCCACACGCACAACTTTTCTATCACCTCTTTGCATGACAGCTTTAATACGGTAATTACATTCCTCCTGGAAGGAAGTGAAAAGCACTTTTCTGCTACAGACAGAAGTGCTAAAAAAGACGTCTGAAGCATGGTCTTACTTTATTTGGGTTGTTTACATTCTGAAATGTTATTTAAAGATTCTGAATTATCTCTAAAGTATTTTGATTACTCACATTCCTGTGTTCTAAAACAAACAAACAACAACAACCAATACCCACAATGCAATATTAAAAAACAATGATGATCCCCCTCTTGTTTCTCTCCCTATCAGCCACCAATGATAATTAATTAATAAATAAATAGATAAATAAAAGCAAAAAGAAAAAAGAGGAAAAGTCCCATCTATTTCCAGGAGCATCAAAAGTTAAACAGAAACTGATCTAAGCTAAGAAATTGTCTGACGGAGTGCAGAAGGTAAAAAAACATTAAGAAGAAAATATGGGAAGTATTTTTAGCAACATAATGTATAAATATTCATTATATCTCTTCAACACGTGTCAAAATTATGATGCACTGCTGCTTCTGCTTTTCTTATTAATATATTTAGTGCCAAAAGAGATGTAGTACAAAAAGTTTGTCACCAAGATTCTCATACTAAGGAAGATAACACTTCTCTTATTCTATTTTCACTCTAAACTTTTAAATGTGCCCACTTGGAAATGTATTGCTTTTGACTTGTTAAAAACAAGCATAAGAACCTACATCTAAGCCCATTGCTAGTGCAGCCTATACTACGCACAACTTCATGTGGGTGTAATTAGCAGTGTGTTGCCATCACTTATTATTAGCTTAAAAAGCCTGAAAAACTGGGGAAATGGGAAGCTCTGTGCCAGACAAATTACTCTGGTTTACATTAATTTAGTTGTTTTACCTTCGGTGCACATTCATCTATCCATACAATGAGAATGCACCTTTGAGAAGGATGCTGAATATCAAACATTTGGCTGAATATGAAATATGAACTCTGAGCTATAGTTGCAATAATACTTCCATTTGTGTTATTATGATTAACATTCCTCTGAATAGGAAGTATCCAGCAATATTAATTACAGTATGAGTGAGATTCCAGTTGTCATAAATCACCATGCAGCGTACAGCAAGCTCTCCAAAAGCCTTACAGAAAAACTCTTTTTCTGTGTTCTTTTGGAGTTAAGTTCAACCTCTTTTTCACCAGCTTTCCTATTTGTGTCTGTTGACAAGACAGCAATTATCCTTTTCTCTTGATTAACACATTCTTTTCAATAAGGTCCTGAACAGCTTTCACATGAAAGGCTGAATTCAACTGAGCATAGTTTTTCTCATTAAAGACTCAGCGTTCACCCATAGTTAATTTATCACACAGATACACCCTATCACATAGGAAAAAGGGTAGCCTTGAAGCTAATGCTCTTGATTTGATCACAAGTTTATTTCCACAACAGTTGAAATGAATGCCTTTTCAGATATGATGGTTATTGAGTTCACTTAATAAATTAAAATAGCCAAAGAAATTGTTATACTGTTCCTGTACTAAAGCACAGATCCAATGGATTGATTTAGTACTGAAAGTCTTATTTTGCCTTAAGCATATAAGAATCTGCATCACTACAGACATAACCAGGATATTTCTTCTTTCTTGAAAAAATATTAGCTATAAATCTCTACAAACATAACAAATTTTCATTTCCATCTTTGTATCAAGCCAACATTTCCCTCTTCATTACCATTTCCTTCCTCAAAATTCTTTGCAAAATTGGCAGTATTCATTAATTCATCAAAGTGAATAGCCTTGTCATTCGGTGCATCAGATTTCATTTATAACAGGTATACAAAGTAATGATTTATTTTGATGTATTACACTGTATCTTACAGAGCATCCAAAACCAAAAAGTCCTTCATAATCACTGCTGTGAAAAAAAAGCATCCGTATCACTGACCACACACAAGGGGAGAACAACTTCTTGTCACCTAGGCTCTGGTTGTATTGTTTTGAGGTTTGTTTGCTTGGGGGTTTTTCAGATATGTTATTTCCAAATCTATCACGTATTCAAACAGCAGCTCAGGGGTCTATCTGGTGTTTAGCAGTGGAAGCAGCAGCCATTCTCCCAGCCAGCCTACTGCTTTGGTCCATCACTGGTTAACTCACAGTAGGTGAGATGCCCCTGAATTACTCTGCTACCAATTGAATTCCTGAAGAAACTGCATCCACTTTGCAAGAAAGCCATCCCTTGGAGATGGTCATAACTAGTGTCATCCTTGGCAGCACAAGAAATGGTCATAAATAGCCTAGCTGCTGCCACAGCTCTGAGGGAAGGAGATCATGAGATCTGTACCCAGAGAGCTGTGGGTACCCCATCCCTGGAGGTGCTCAGGGCCATGTTGGATGAGCCCTGGACAGCCTGAGCTGGTGGATGGCAACCAGCCCATGACAAGGGCTGAAACTGGGTGGGCTTTAACCTCTCTTCCAACCCAAACCATCCTACAATTCTATTATTCTATGATCAGTCCCATCTCTGATCCTGTTGAGCTGGTCCTAGAGGATCCTGCAAAGCACTTAGAGTTAGACTATCTCAACTCTGGATAATGCTTTTAGGAGACATTTACTGTCACACACGTTTAATTTTCTCTGAAGTCAGCAGAGCTTCAGTATGCACCTGAAGTCAAGTGTTCCCTCAGACCTCTGTGGCTGAATGTGGACAAACTGATGAATTGGAGGCACTCATGACCAAGATTAAATAAATATACAGATAGGTAAACTGGTCACTGCTGCCTCTGTGCCACATGTTTTTCTCCATCTCTTTTTCCGCTATCATACTCGACTCTAAAGGATTGCTGAGCATTTCTTGTCTAACATTCTTCAAATAAGTGGAGTGATGGAGGAAGCAAAGACAATGTGTGTGGAAATGAGCTGAAAATCATCCTCCCTAAGGAAGCCCAGTGCACAGGACAACTTCTCATTATTTTGAGCTCCCACAGAGAATGGAAAGACATCTCTGATGTATTTGGAGATCACAGACATGTTCCAAAAAGGCATCAGATAAAAACAGAAGAGAGGTTTGTTGGGTTCAGCAAAGTCAAAGGATGTCTTTAAGTCAGCATATCCCTTTATGATGACAGAAACCCTACCACCACTTCAAACATACCCCAGACCTGCATGTCCTCTCTTTTCACACCAAACCAACATCCTGTGTAGATATATTTTTGGCTATTGTCTAATGTTTCATTACCATACACTGACAGCTCATCACTGGCAAATCATATTATTATGAATATCATCCACGCAGTCAGCGTTCACCTAAAAATACATGGAGAAGGCAGTGCTTAGAAATCTAACAAAAGATCTTGTTTTGTTTTTTTTTTCTCATCACCAGACCATTCTAGGTGATGAGATCTGCCTGGAGGGACCACCATTCCCATACATATATTTAGCTGGCAAAGAATTAAGGGTTGTGATCCATCCCTCTTTTAGATGAAAGTAAATGAGAGAGGATGGAGAATACAGGCTGAACCATCCTGGATGAGGAATTGCAGACACAGTTAAGCATGGAAAACTGATCTTTACCAAAGTATCTCCTCTTAATCTTTTTAGTCCACACACCAAGCCAATTTTGAACCCCTTCATCCAGGACAACTCTCAGCAAGTGAGTGTTTTGCACATCCCAATCTGTTTCAGTTGTGTTGTAGGGGCCATTTCACAGCATTTTATCTCTGCTGTTTTTTTATTATTATTATTTTAAGAAGAGTGAAATTGTTTTTTAAGCAGTTGGAGCAGTACATTTATAGAACAGGTTGGAAAAGGCTGCATGGTGGAGGCTTCTCAGAATTAAGATAATTTTCTCAGTGTGTAATAATTTCATATGAAAAATTGGATTTCTGTGAAGTGGTAGCAGAATTAAAGGATGTGGAACATGTCCTGTTGAGTTTCTGCAGAATTACTTCTTAATGTTCATCAAAGAATTGCTGTCTTGTGCTCTTTGTGTACCAAGCTCTTCTTCCTTGTTACAGGACAATAAGATATGCTCTGTGCAAAAGGTTGGCTTTCATATTCCACTTTAATCATACTGGTTTTTAATCCTCATTTGTTTGCACATGTTTCAGTAGTCACAGGTTTAGCTTCAGACATCTACACATGATATTTTAAGGAACTATCAATCTTGATTCACTCAGATGTCTAATTTTTAGCTGAATAAGTTAGTGGCCAATGAGTCACATGCCAAGCTATGCTTTCAAAGTGCAGAGGAATACTTACTTCATTACTTGTAAACCTGCCTTGATCGGGCCTAAGCAATAATGTCAGTAGTTACACTATTCTAAACATCTCAGTTGACCACAATATTAAACCAGTTAAATAACTTATTTTATGAAGCCAGTAGAACTCGATATAATTCCTGGTTTTGGCCAACTGGAACAAGCAAAGCAGTCATTTTCACCAGTCTAAGTGGGCTGATTTTACTTCTGAATTGCTTCTGCTGTGGCAATTTCATCCTTTGAACTCAGATTTCAGGTTGGCTGAGCAATCGTTCCCAAATGTAACAGCTTCTCTTTCACAGTGAAGTTGGTCAGATACTTGCCGAGTCTAAAGGTAACAGACCCATCTGATCAAAGCTTGCTAGGCAGTTCAGAAAGCCAGCTTTTCTGCACATACAGAACCCTTCTTTAAAGCTTACCACAAAATTTGTTTTGAAATGCTCCTAATCCATATTAGAAAATTCAAAGCATTAGGATATGTCTTTTGTGCAATGGAATCTCCAAGCTAAATATTTCTCTTGTCTACTGTGAAAAAAAAAATGTCTTTTTTGGCTTCTGGGTCATTTTCTTTGCTACTGCTTTTTCTGGGGAAAAAAATATTTTTATTCTTGGGTTCATTTCATAACTGAAAATTGTTTCTTCTATCCCATTTGTACTGCATATTAAAAAAGTCTTTCTAGAAGAAAGAATTTCTGTATTGGCTAGAAATGTGTTGGAGTATGTTCCCCTGTTTAAAACAGATGTTTCTGTAGTTGTTACTCAATTGTTGACTGAAAAGGTTTTAAATCTTTCAGCAAAGGCTCGACCAACAATAAAACATAATCTTATCACCAATACGCTTTTCTTTAAAGCTGTTAAATGGAAGCAATAATCTTTGTCCAGTGCTGATCCATAATCCAAAGGCCTTCAAATGCTTTGCAGTGAAGGATAATTGTCACCCCTACGTTCTGTTCATAGGTTGGTGAGCTCACATTGAGAAGTTTACAGGAGCATAGCTATTGAACGGAAGGATGGAAAACTTGACCTTTCTTCGAAGGTTCTGGAGAAAGTCTGGCAGATGTGGACCCCACATTTCCCATTCACTTTAAACATTCTTCTGCATCACCTTGAGTATGCTACCCAATCACTGTGAATGTTGTTTGCACATCTGAACTTGGATGTATTCTGGCTTCTTTTAATACAGATATCAATTTTCTTGCAATGTTTTTATCCCGCTTGCCACAAATAACCCATTCTATACAAAAACTCAATTTTTTGCAGACTTCTTAAGAGTGGAGTAATCACAGAATACATCAGACATCAATGAATAACAATATATAGAAAGAAAAGATCTCAGTAAAACTGTGAATGATGGAACACAAAATGGATGAAATATTTTTAACGTATTTTTGAAAGCTGCTGTCTCAGCAATTAAAACTTCTCAAAACTGCTGGAAAGGAACCAGGTAGAAAGTTCTGCAATGCTGGAGGACGCATTATGCCTGTAAGATGTTGCTGAGCCTATTCCTTGTGCAACTGCTTTACTGAGGTTGGTGGTTGCATTAGTGAGAACAGTACCATATGAACAGAGGGCCCTAAGACTCTGCTTTTGATGTTCAGTGCTTCTGGGCAGTAAGGACGGGCTCCTCCCCTTGCTTCCTGGGGGTATAACATTCATGGGGAGAGCATATACAAGGTGGGTGGTAGGAACATCCTCACTTTGGCACTTCATCTGTGCCACTACCATAGCTGTTCTCTTCCAGGGCAATGTGGTCATACAATGACATGCAGCAGGTGTATATAGGAATAGGTATAGGTTCTCCTGGGGCTAACCATGGGTATTTCTGATCTTGAGAGATGCTAACACCTATCCCAGACACCTGCTGGACTGGCAAGTATGATACAACTCTTGAAGAAGACCTACATCTTTCTAAAAATAGCAAAAAAGAGGCCAGATTGACCATCCTAAGGCATCCCAAATGGCACAAGATGGAATCAGTAAAACCTCTAATCCATTGGAGAATAAATTCATTATTGTATTCATTCTCTGCAGCCCACCACATTCTATGTCTATTATGTTATAGCAAGCTTAGCAGCCTGTCCTGATAAGCCATGACCATCGTGTTGCAGAAAAATCTAAACGTGCTGTGATGCTCTCACTCAGAAAACCTTGGAAGAATTTGCATCTTTTATTTAGGTAGGAATTGTGACATTGCACTGGTGGCATATTGATATTTGAATGCCTTTAACAAGTGCCCCTACTGCAAAGAGCCAATCAAGGAAGCAGCATGAAAAGGTTTTCATTTGTGACCTTTGAATGCTCCTCTCTCCCTCCTTTGAGTAAAATGGGAAGCCAGGGCAAGTAATTTAGGTAGTTCTGGAAAGTCACAAGGATTATATGCTTTAAAAAAGTTCAGAGGACACATTTTACCTATGTGATTGGGAATACACACACAAATATTTCTACATATATATATATTTACAGATAGATATACACTATATATATACATAATTAAATTTGCTTTTATCAAAAGAACTACATGTCCCAAGTAAGGGCTGAGCAGCTGGAGTTAGATTGGCATGTTGCACTGTACTCTAATGACTTCTCACAGGAGTATTTAACTTTCTCCCAGAGCCAAAATGTATTTCTTCAACTGGAAAGACTGGAGTGGCTGAGCTGCCTTCCATTTTTGCTGAATATATACAATGATATTAGGAGTTAGACTTTTACAAGGAAGATATTGTGGATCAGAGAGAGAGCATTTTTCTTGAATTCTCAGAGAATAAGAAAAAATGTTCTAGTATTAGCTACACAGAACTCAAACCTCTTATTATGCCAATTGCAAAAGTCACATTCAGCTCCTACCTCTGACAGAAACAACTATGCCATGGGAGAAGCCCCATCATTTCAGAACTTCCTTCTGCTCTGTTCCCCAGTGAAACAGGAACATATCCAAGTGCCAGGACTGCAAGGAGTGTAATGAGTAAAATACTACAGCAGCCTCTCCACTAGTCTTGTCCTAAATATTTTACAGCTGCGATTGTACCAGGGGTAGTCCATCGGATTATTATTATTTTAATCTATAACCAACCTCATTCTCCATTCAGGGGGCAATTAAGAATTTATATAAAAATAAACGTTCAGTTTTTAAAGGAAAACTTTGAATTTGCTGAAGACAACAGGCCTCCTCCCACACCACCCTCTTTGCACAGTTATACAATAAACTTTGAGCTATTCTTCCTCATTTCGTTACTCAATGTGTCTCAAGGAGGCCTTGAAGTAAATGCTGTAATCTTGGACAAATTGATAGGATCTTTCTCAGTGCAATAGAGGTTGAGTAAAAGCAGAAGCTCCTTGCACATCCCCTGCCTATGTTGCAGCTCTCCTCCAGCAGCTCCATCCCTCCCGACGATGCTGCATGCAGGAGATCCTCATTTCCCTGCTTATCAATAGATCTCCATCTTTCTGTGAATGGGAATGGCGTTCCCTCAGACCTGTTTTTGTGAAGCAGACCTATATCCATAGGAGCAATTAGCTCCCTGCTGTGAGTTTAGACACGCCAGCTATACTGCAGCTGCTCTCTGTTGCCAGCACTAAATTTTCCTCAGTAGTGGATCAACGTGTTTAAACACTTTGATCTTCTTTATCTCAGTGAGGAGATTTGAAAGCCTTCTGGATGAACAAGCTTTCTTTTTCGGGTGCAGTTCCATCTCATCCACCATTTCAGTGCTGACCCGAAACTTTTATGCTTTATTTACTGGAGAGGCGTCGTCTTTTGAAATGGTTTCTCACATCTTCTCAGGAAAGCTTTTTCTGGTTGTTTCTTTTTTCTTTCCTCTGACGCTGAGCTTAAGTAACGGTACTTCAAACAGCAGATAAGAGGCACAAAGGGGACTCAGTCTTATACACAGCGATTCAGAATCATCTTAATCTCCGTCACGCACTTTCCGATTTTCTTTTTAATCTCCTGTGGCACAGTGTGCACCAGACACAACTGAGAACTTGCTATTTAAGCTGCCTTATTACTGTTACGCTATGAAATCTTAACTAGTGTGTGGAATAGACAAGTACACATAAATCAAAGTGAGGGAACACACATTTCAGATGTGGGTAGGGTGGGAGATGAGAATTAGTGTCACCATCCTCTTCCTGATGAGTTGAGGCTGACTCTGTTTTCACACCTCCCAAGGAGCCAGGGCAGAACTGTTCGAGATGTGAAACTGCTCAGTAGGGAATTCCTCTGTACTTCAATCTGGTGAGGCCACACCTTGAGTGCTGTGTTCAGTTCTGGGCCCCTCACTCCATGGAAGACATTGAGGCCCTGGAGCATGTCCACAGAAGGGAAATGAAGCTGTGAAGGGCCTGGAGCAAAAGCCTTAAGGGGAATGACTGAGGGAACTGGGATTGTTCAGTCTGGAGAAGAGGATGCTCAGGGGAGACCTTATTGTGCTCTCTCCAACTACCTGAAAGGAGGTTGTAGAGAGGGGAGTCAGCCTCTTCCCCCAGGTAACAGCAATAGGATGAGAAGTGCTGGCCTTAAGTTGCACCTGGACAAGTTCAAGTTGGATATGAGGAGAAATTTATTCTCAGAAAGAGTGGTGGTGCACTGACCCAGGCTGCCAAGTGAGGTGATGGAGTCACCATCACTGGATGTGTTCAAAAGCTGTGAAGATGTGGCCCTGAGAGATGTGATCACTGGGTATGGTGAGCTGAGTCAGCAGTTGGACTCGGTGATCTTATTGCTCTCTTCCAAGCTTAATGTCTCTGTAATTTTACAATTCTATGATTCTATGATTTTAGGACACTATGAATAAGACTATCAGGCTTATTCCTCCAGACAACACAGGAACCCTATTTTCAGTACCCAAACCAACTCTCTGCTCCTTTGCACACCATGGCACAAGCAGAGTCACAGAGAAATGGGGGGGGAATTCAACTTGTTAATGAAATTAGCGATCTCAGATTCTGCCTATACATTAGCTTAACCCCAAACTGACCTGATAAACTCCCATGTAAATTTTTACTGTTTGCAATGAAAGCAAGAGCATTACACTGTTGGTGAAGCAGAAGGAGGCGAGGAAGGAGCTGGGAGTTTAACTGATATTAGAGCTGCCTGGATGCTAGGACCAAATTAACAGAAGGCTGCACTCTTATCTAAATACTTCCACAGAAATGCCAAGAGGGCATTTTCACCCACCCCACAGTCTTTTGGTGCTGGCAGTGACACTGAGCTCTACAGTAAACAACAAAATTAGAGGTGACTTTTTCACAAATACTTGCTCCCGAGGCATGATTTTAATACTCCAGGCAATCGGAACATGTGGTGGAGAGACAGATAATTCAGTCAAAACTTTGGTGAAGATTATTTGTGCTACGGTTGGAATTCCCCCCCACCCCTGCCCTGGCTGGCTTTATTACACAGGTGGATGGAATGTGCTCTGCTCCATTTCCAAGGGAGCCACACAAACCCTGCATAAATCAGTCAGCAAGTACCTTGAACCACACATATTAGGAATGCAAGCTAGAGGAATTCCAGCATGAAGCGTGTTTAGACAAAGAGGCGATTATGACATGGAGAGAAAAGGAGTGCAAAAAATTTCATCTGGAAGCAGGGAATGAGCACAGTAGCTCAAGGAGGAAGAAAGTCTGATATTGTATATTTATAGCCTCATAAATGGGGTGATTTTAATCTCCCAGGTGTGTTATAGCAGTATCTGTTGGAAGTGAATTTCTGGCTCCTAGAAAAGATTGCGGAGACTGAATGTATCCACGTAGTTTAGGAGAGCCAGATTCTGATCTCATTTACAAAGGGTCTGCCCAGGTGAGCTTTTGTGGACACCAGTGGTGTTACGCAGCACAATACAGAATGGAGTCAGATGATACTGAAGTGTATTATTTGCACTGCAGAAAAAGGAGGGGAGAACAAAGTGGTTCATATCAGCGTATGCTGCAAGCTTGACCATAAAAATGCAATCCTAGTGGGTCAGCACCTGTTTAGATAAATGGTTTACTTGAAATACACAATGCAGTAGAGCTCACATGTTTATCCATATGGCATTAACCCGAACTGCCAGCTGTGGCCAGTCGTCCAATATGTTCGCTCTTCATCTATGACATATGAAACCATATGGAATCATCTATCCATTAGGAAGAGATCATTTTCAGACAGGAAGGTTTTCTGACACAATTATTAGCTGTGGTATTCTTGACCAAAATAGGCAGGAAACAAAAAGGGTCTTATGTAGTCTCAAAGGGTCACGTGAATAATTTTCTGTTTTTAAATCATCTTTCAAGCTAGTCTTTTTTTTTTTTTTTAAAGCAGAAGAGTGCCTTTTATCTCTAAGCTTAACATCAGACTGCTATATGGGCTATTTTTCTCTCCACCATTTATGTGATGAGTGATCGTGGTGCATGAGGGCTACTGGTTTCCCTTGGGTTTGATTAGGTCCAGCAGACAGGTACCTGACTTGGTAGAAATAATCCTTTTTAGGAGCATCTGACACAAACCCTTTTTGCAAACAAGTGGTCCCAGAACTGGGACTCAACAGCATTTCCTTCCAAAGTGACCTTCTCTTTGCACACGCAATGGAATTCATTCTGAACCAGAGCTAAACACTGCATATCAGCATATAATCAAAGGAAAACAGTGACAAAACAGACTCACTAGCTAAATTCAATAATATCTTTATTCAGACAGAAAATCCTATTAGGACAGTTCTCCTGCACTCAATCTGGCATAACTCAATTACTCTTGATTTGCACCAATGCAAATGAGATGAGAATCTGCCTCCAGAACACTTACTAGCTATGCACACTGACATGATCAGAAGTACAGTGTTCCCTGTAATCAGCCCTGGTTTACCTCTAATGGATATAAGCAGAGACAAGAGCCTCAGGCATTTCAGACTCTGCAGAGAAGAGCTGATCCTTGTCTGCCTGTAGAGTATGCACATGATGTACCAAGACTCTGAGAAGCCTATTTTGGGAGTGACGTGGCCACCACAATGAGCCTGAAATGAGGAAATATTTCTTAAGAGAAGCATTCAGAGATTCTGGACCTCTCCCCCAGCATGCTCTACCCCTCACTTAATGCAGCAGAAACATTTCTCTGTTAAATGAGTGTGCGAGGAAAATCATTTCTAACCCATGATACACTACAGAATATACAAAGAGGAAGACAACAAAATTACTGCTTACATTCTGAACAAATCTGAAGGAATAAATTCCTTGACTTAGCAGGCCGATACTTGATTAGGTCTCCTGTACACTCCTAGATCTTAGATAAACACCAGTTGGATAGATATCAGTTCAAAACTCATTTATGTAAAGAGCAGATGTGATAGATGACATTAAACGCAGACCAAATTTTACAAACTGGTCAGTTACTGCCTCCTACATATTTAACACAGCAAAACACAGTTGTTGGTATCCCATCCCTGGAAGTGCCCAAGGACAGGTTGGATGGGGTCCTGGGCAGCCTGAGCCAGTGTGGGGTAACCAGCTGGGGCTTGGAACTGGGTGATCTTTGAGGTCCCTTCCAACCTAAGCCATTTTATGATGCTACTGTTCTAAAACTCATCTCCAGTCCTTTCCTTTTTACAGGAGCTATCCACCATTTAAAGCATCTGGACCTGGGTAACAAGGTTTGTCCATTCTGCTGACAGTTTGATCTGATGTTTCTGGAAAGATGCTCTGGAGATCAACTGATTTTAGTCCCACCACTACTCAGAATTACAGCACTAAAAGGGGTGGCAGGAAAATAGCAACGTATTTTTTGAAAAATTAATCCCGCATGCAAGTAGGTCAATGTCTTTGAATATCAAACTGATTGAGCCTTTGATAACCAAATAATGGTATCATATAATCATGGAATCATTTGAACTGGAAGGGATCATTAAGTGTTATCTAGCCCAACTCCTCTGTAACAAACAGTATTCACACAGTATCTCCATTCTTATCACATGTACCATTTTCTGTATAGACCCAAAAACTACAAAGCACTCATGAGAAAACTTCAACCAAGGACCTCTGTAAGCAGACTTACACTGTAAAAGGGCAATTTCACGTGTAGCAAGTGGAAGTTTTAGAAAACTTCTTCCTGGCTCATTAGCTATGAGCAAGAAGTGACCACAACAGATGCAATATATTACACTTCCAAACATTTCTGGCATCTGAATACTTGCAACACAAAACATCTGAAAGTGGGGAACCTAAATTCTCTGCCTAGTTAGTGGATTAACTTCAGGACTGGACAACTAACATTTAAAACTAACATTTAGTTAACATTTAAAATCAGATGGTGTGAAGGCACCAGTAATTTCTGTTGACAAGATCTTCAAGGAGATATTAAGAAGTGGTCTTATCTAGAATCAGAGCACTAAATGGGATGCAAGACTCATGAAAGAATTGTTTCTACACTGAATATCCTCCATATGTTCATCTTCCCAGGAGTGTTAAACAACAGTTTTCCACTCCTACTTTGCTAGGACTCCAGATGAACAAATTAAACACGCTGTAGTCCATATAGTAGCTACAAACAGTTGTTTCAACATCTCTCTTTTTTCCCATGACCATAGACACTTTTGTGATTAATCTGATGCTTAGATGTTTCTAAATGAGTTTTACTTTCCTGAGCTAGAATACTGAGCAGCACTGGAGTATTGGCATCTCAAGAGATTTCCTTTTTGCTGTTTTTTTTTTAAATGCCACTGTGACAATCATTCTCTCCTTTTTTTTTTTATGATTCTCTGATTCTCTGACTCTCTGATTTGTCACCAACCCCTGGCACTTTTCATGGCAATTAATAGGATTGTTTGCTTTGTTTAGTTTTTCCCTGTGTTCCTGCACCACACAAAGGTGTTCTATGCTTCTGGCGCCAACCTAGAAGGGATTACTCAGAAAACACAGTTGATAGCACCAGAATTTGTCACAAGCACAAATCACTGGGAATAGACAAAGCACTATGAAAATGCACGTGCTGCTCAGATTATACTCCCAGTCTGTTCTACAAAAATGTTAGTAACCCAGCTGCAGGGGATGTAAGCTCCAGAGCTGCTCGTCAGCCACTCAGAGCCACTGCATTAAACAACACGGGTAGAAAGTGACTTGAGTTGACTGGTTTATCATTTGTCACACTGAATCTTGAAGGAATCTTGAGGAAGTTTTATTCTTACTCTTTCTTGTAAGAATTTGAAGTCAATTGGTTTGCTGGCAGAATATAGCAGAAACTACGTTGCTTGCTCCAAAAGTAATGTCTCCTATTTATTTCAATAGAAATGACAACAGATACAAAGAACACAATGGCACTGTTTGATAGAGCAAATTCTCAGCTACCAAACACTAATTTCCAATGTAGTCACCACTGTTAGGCATTCATTTTCACCAGTGATGAACAAGAAAATGCATACTACATTTATAACAATCTACACCAGATCCACTGTCATTGTCGCCACTGCTGAAATGTACCACCCACCACCTCACTATGCTCACATCCACTTTTTGGTCTCCACAAAATGTTCAGCAAGCACCAATGAATTTCAATGGCTGCAATACTTTCCATGTAGACGAATTCAATCCCACGTTTGTTTCACCTACACTTCCACAAAAACCATTTTGTCACAGTAACAAAATGTAGTGGAATTTTGGTGGGAAGGTTCAACCTGTACAACCTTCCTGCCAACATCTACCTCTGAAGTCACGGGCTGATATAATTAAATAGGAGGAATTACTTTTGGAGCAGTCCTCATTTACCAAATGCTACTGGGAGTTGAATTCCTTCTTATTCCAGTTTCAAGAATCGGGAAGAAGATGCCCAAGAGACAAATCAGGCTATAAATGCTATGCAATGCTGCCAGCATTGCTTCCTGAGAAGCCCCTTGCACAGTGACTGTCCAGTGCTGGAAACAACAAAACAGACCTTCGGATTCATTGGGCCTAACAAATATATTTTATCCTTTCATCAACTTTACTGGAGTTACACTGATACCTGGTGTGGCATTAGGCCAAAGGCTAGATTGTCTCCTTACACAGCAGACAAATGCCAGCCCTGATCCAAGGATCAGAGAAGCACTTTGTCCAGTGCTATCACTCAGCACATCTATGTCACGTCCATGTCTCTGATTCCATTTTCACTTCTTATCTATTGAGATGTGATACTCTGGGTCAGGGTCTGCCCTACACGCATATACCTGTGTTGTCTGAAACTATTGCTGCATTAAACTGCTGGAGCTGCATTCAGATATAAATACTCAAAATGACAGAAGAACATTTACACCTGCATCACTTCTCTCCTGTGTGGGAAGAAGAAGAATAGGTTGCAAAAGCAGAAGGTGAGCGTGCTGTAATGCAGTACTATGGCATGTATATTATATTCTCAGCTGACATACTGTTAAAAACTTCTAGTGCTGACCCAGGCTGGTCTGGAACAGAATCTCTCCTGATGCTGCTAACAGTGCTGACTAGTACCTGTGGATGTTACTGTAATGCAAATAATGAATAGTAAAAAACAATAATTGGACACGAACAGGGTACGCTGCACTGTCGTGGGTAGACAATGCAAATTACTTGCAGAAATTTTTCCTACGCCCTGTATTCTGCTCTAGGTGACAAGCTCTTTGTTAACTTTTTTCTTCACTGTTAGCAATGTGCATATGTGGCAGCTAGTAACTCAAGCTTCCCACGGGGACAGTTAATCCTCTGCTTCTTGGCCCTATGCTTAGCTCCCTCCATCAGTTTTCCCCTACGGATCCAGTAACAGAGCAGTAGAAGACACACTGGGAAGGGAACACGAGCAATAATTAACCACAAGGAATGGAGAAACAGGCCTGGTTTGAAAGAGCAAGAAACAATGGCTTGTCAAACAGCAAAACATCAGCACTTAACGGTTTAAACAAGTAACATGAAAGCCTTGTTCTTTCTTGTCCAGTGACACTGGAGTCTCCCTAGCCACAGAAATATCTCTATGTTAAAGGATAACATGAAACAATCCCATCTTTAATAAGCCACTGGAAACCCAGAGGCACAATACAGACCCCCTTTGTTTGTCACAGACCTTATATGCGCAGAGGTCTTCAGATGAATGAGGTGCTAGACAGCAGTCTGGGAAGGCTGGGGGTGTTAACTCAACACCCTCCATCAGCTTCACAAACCATCACGGCATGCACTCAAACTCCACCCTGCCTTTCCCACAGTACCCGAGGATAATGAAGAAATTATTCTGAAACTATAGACCCATTAAAACGTCGAAAATAATTCAATCTGTACATGAAAGCAGGTTTTATGACACATATTTACTACAGGATTGACATGCAGAGAAAAAAAAAAAAAAAAACACAACAAAACCTTAGCTTTGATGGGGTCAACAGTCAAACTCCAAAAAAGTGACTCGCTTGCCTCAGTGGAGGCACTTGGTGTTGTTTGAGATCTCCTAGGGTATCCCAGAGCTTCTTGTCTGTCTTGCATGCATCTCCTGGAATACCTTGTGACATCTCAAATAGCACTGAATGCCTATGTCTAGATACTGGAATCACTCTTCAGACTGTACCAGGCTGCAGTTTCACCCCAAGGCTACTCTGTGATGAGATAGCTGTTTGCAGAAAACTTCCTTTTCTCGCCTGGATCACAATAGCAATCAGTCCTTGGAGAACAAGGTATTGCAGAGGAAGGAGAAAAATGTTTGACCAGTACAGAGCTCATTTACCCCCTCTGACGTGCAGCAGGTGGAGCACGTTTTGACCCACAACAAACGTTAGGAGGAAAAACTTTGTTCTAGATGTCAGCTCTTTAAGGCTTTTAGTTGTAGGCTGAAGCTTCAAAACTGCAGCAACATGGAAAACAGAGATTTGCTTCACAGATCTCACCCTAAGTACCCCACATAGGGTGCGCTGACTGAACTCTAATATCAGTTTTACAGCTACAATCACAGAATCATGAAATTGGAAAAGATGCCCAGGATGTCCAAGTCCAACACCACTATACCCACTGACCACGACCCTCAGGGCCACATCTCCACTCTTAAACACTTCCAGGGATAGTGACACCACCACCTCCCTGGGCAGCCTGTGCCAATGCACGGCCACTCTTTCTGAGAAGAAATTTCCCCTAATATCCAACTTGAACCTCCCCTGATCCAACTTAGGACATCACTTCTCATCCTATCATGGGAAAAAGGGACAACCTCACTACAATCTTCTTCCAGGCAGCTGGATAACACAATAAGCTCTCCCCTGAGCTTTCTTCTCTCCAGGCTGAACCATCCCAGTTCCCTCAGCACTCCCCATAAGACTTGTATTCCAGATCCCTCACAGCTTTGTTGCCCTTTTCTGGACACACGCAATGTCCTTCTTGCAGTGAGGGTCCCAAAACTGAAGACAGTACTCAACATTACCTAATAGTTCCACATTTGTACCACTGGATCACCAACTGTATGTTAACTTCTCTGTAAGCATTACATCTAGCAGCAGAGATGCAATTTCAAGACCAAGGGCTTCTGAAGATTCATTCAAATGTTTGATTAAGACAAGCCCCCAGGTTGCTTGTTTTATGCTTCACTTTCAACAGCAAACTAACATGGGTGGAAAAATGAAGCTTCAGTGCTTTGCATGGGAGCTGAGCTGGCAGGTCCTGCTCAGGCCTTTCTTCATATCCAGCTCCAAGAGCAGACACCTGGGAGTCACTTGACTCCCAGATTTATTCAGGTTCATGGCAGCTTCCCAAGCAGTCTTACTTTATTCTGAGAAAAGAGATCCGATGAGCTCTTTAAGAGTGAAGCACCCCAGAGCTCTGCCCCATTAGCCCTGCAGAAATAGATAAGTTCAAAAGTACTTTGGCAGGGAATATGCATCTGACACCTTTTCCTTCAGTGATGCCTCTCCAAGCAGAGCCCTAAGCTAAACCAGACTTTGATAGGACACCAGGTAAAACAGAAGGGGACTTAGGAAAGTATCTGGCAAACATGTCCTGCTGAAGAACTGGTTGATAATGCACATTATGACCAGAAAACTCCTTTGAGCTCACACTTCATCAAACTAGATGATTCCCTAAGAGAAACGCAATCTGAAAAGGTGGTGAAGTACATGAAAATAGGTAAGAAAATTCCTGTACAAAGTGCAACTCCTCTCTCAAAGTTACCATGGAATACTGAATGCAGGTGGGCTGGGCCAAAATCCCTCACTTACACCTGGATGAGAGCGTGTAACAGACTTAGAAGTTGGACTTGGTGATCCTTATGGGTCCATTCCAACTCATGACATACTATGATTCTCTGATTCTATACTTCTTTGCTACTCTCAATCCTCACACTTACGTAATAGAGTTCTAAACACTTTAAAGCAGGCATCACCATATTTATTCCTTGCTACAAACAGTAGCACAGCTTTGGCCATGCAAAGCCTTCTTCAGGGTGAAATAATCTTGTGAAGGGGAAGAGATAAAACTCGGAGACTGCAGAAGAGATGGAAAAAGGCAGCTTGATTTTTCTCATGGGGGATATCTAGATTAGATATAAGGAAAAAGATTTTTATGACAAGGGTAGTGAAGCAATGACACAGGTTGCCCAGAGAGGTGGTGGTGCCCTGTCCCTGGAGACAATCAAGGTCAGAGTGTATGGGCTCTGAGCACCTGATGGAGCTGTGAGTATCTTCTCATTGCAGGGAAGTTGGACCGTATGGCCTTTAAGCATCCCTTCCAACTCAAATAATTCTGTGACTTTATTCTTGAGTTTACGGAGTTGATCTATGGGAGTTAACCAAACTGCCACATCTCTAAGCAAATCCCTGGTGTAGAATGAGCTTACATATCATCACTTTGCTCTTTCTTTTTTTTTTTTCCAGTTCTGTTCAGCTCACAGTTCTGTAGACCCTTTAGACAGATTTGGCAGGCAGATGGATTCGAGCATTTTTTGGGAGGATGCCTCATGGGCAGGGAAGGGTTACAGCTGCCAATGCCCCACATTCGCAGTGGTTCTCTAAGCTTCCCTATGCACACAAACAAGACACAATGCTGTGCCTCTCTCCTTTTGTTAAGAAAGATAAAATCAGGTCACTTAAAATGAGGAGAAGAAAGAATACAACAAAACCAGAGCTCAGAAATCACTGCTGTGGGAACATCCTGTACATGTAAGAGTAATGCAAAGGCAGAAATGAAATTCCTGAAGTCAGACTACACTTCTTGCACTGATTCCCTCTGTTGCCATGAGAATATTTTTTTTTCCTGCCTTTGTTTCCCCATCTACAAAACGAGGACACTACTTACATAATCACTTTGACTAGGAGGATTATCTATTATTTGTCATATGTGCAGGGCTATGAACGTGTCAAGGAGTGTTTTTAATAACTAGCTCATCAGCTTGTTATAATTTTGACAATACTTCAGCTCCTCCAAGGAGGGATAATTAAATTGTATTGCTCCACCAGCCCCCTGAAAAGTGCAGACCCTTCAGCCATCTCCTTTGGTTATCTTTACCTAAAGTGACTTCTCTCTCGGTGAGCCATGTATGCAAGTCACAGTGAACAGTGCATTAAACAATAGCAGATTGATTTGTATTTTAATAATCTGACCTTGTTCTAGCTGGACAGGCAGTGGTGTTTTACATACCATCATGCTGCAGACACGACAGGTTAAGGATCCTTGTTACACTGCTGTGAATATTGAGTGAGTTCAGTGGAGTGAGTCCAGCTTTGGACTTCTACCACAGAAACAGAGATGAAAACAACTTAGCAGTATTTAAATAACTTGGAAGCAGCTGCAGCCTTGCTCTTCTGGCTTTAACCTACTCAAGCCTGAGAGATTTTGTGCCCTTTGCAACTAAGGGCCTGGGTAAATTTCTTTTCCAGCATACCCAAAGCCTATTGTATTTGTTCTAATCAGATTGACCTGTATTCAGTTGGCTTCCTCCGAGCAAAATTCACTCCATTGCTCAAGAAAGAAAAAAAGCCCTCACTGTATCTGCCAGATGTAGTGACCCTCAGCTAAAAACTAAAGATTTTCATCAGCATATTATTTTATTTCTTCAGCTGATTTGCTTTTGTCTACTAAAAGCCTGTGGGACACAAAGACAGCACTAACTTTCCTCCCCATCACAATGCTCACTGATAACATTAACTGACCCACTTCAGTGCAGCAATGAGTTATCTATTAAATGACTGAAGGCAAATTGACTCTCCCGTCTTTCCACAGTGCAAGTGAAAAAGAAAATACTTATTTCATTTTATTTTTAGTCATTATGGGAGCTTACCCTTTACCAAAGATTGCTTTCTAGAGAGAGGGAGGCTGCCATATGACCAGGATAAAGAAAGTCATTACGTAAGAGGGTGACTATAATAGCTGACATGTTCACAGTAATGATGGAGGGGTATTAGTCACTGTTTTCCTACCATTGACCAACTCAGTGCAGAAGGACAGGCAAGACTGTGACTGTGATTGCTTGTGATCAAGGGTTTGCTGTCCACTATCATTTCATTAGGCACAATGTAGGGAAGGGAAGGGAGGGTTTAATTTCATTATCAACCTGTTATTAATATTATTGACTGTTAATGATGACTTTTGTGTGTTTGTTTTTTTTCCTCACGTCAGAAAGCAGTTGATATCAACAGAGCATTAGAAAGACAACAGGGGAGCAGCGTTTCCTAGATGGAAGCAGATGAGGGCATATTGAGCACCAAGCTGAAGCGGGAGAGGATACCTTCATGGGCTGAAAAATCCAACAAGAAAGATGGAGTTTCTGAAGGTTTCACAATAAAGCATGTGTAGGGCATGTATTACAGTACTCTCCATCACTAGGGACTCACTAATTGGGCATTTAAGAGCAAACATATAAATAAAATGCCTCCACATTGTAGGCAGATTACATGCACACGTTCAATTCTGTTAGACTACACTTTCTTCATGATTTCTGTTATATGGTCCATTGATAGCATTTTAAAATCTAATCCCCCAGGCCAGCAAGTACTAAAAGTACTTCCTAAATAACATATTGCCAATACTGATCTGAATTAAGACCAGACTGTAAATGCTTTACCATGCAATTGGTTTGACTTTGAACTGTTGGTTTGGATTTTTTTTTTCTTTCCAATCTTCCCAGATGATGTCAAACAATAACTGCCTTTCAGCAAAAAGAAAGACAAGGAGATGATTCTTAATTCACCACTCAACGCAGGAAAGAGAATGGTACCCCTGAGGGATTTAAAGAATGCTGTTAAACAGTCTAAGAAAATAATTTTGGTCTTGCAAAAACAGTGACAGTCATAGCTTACATAGATGGAGCGTGTCTCTTTTCATAAGATCTTGAAGACTTTCACCAATTGAAATCTGTGGAGAAGTGTTTTGCAGCAATCTGATGAACTTTGGAGAGATGGATTCACTTAGTCTGATAAAGTGATCTCCATTTCTTCAGTAGATTAATAAATAAATAAATAAATAAATGATTTATTATAGAAAACTACCAAACCTTGTAAATTTGGTCATTTTTCTTCACAAGTCCAGTTTTGGTTGCAAATTAAAATTTAAAAAGTGTCAATCAATAAAAAAGATGCTGATATAAGATGTTTCTGTAAGATCACCAGGTCAATAATTTGGTAAGTCTTAATTCTAATCAGAAAGACTCCAAACTTTCCTTGCAAGGAAAGTCTTAGTTTAGAAACTTCCCCCAAATTCAAATTTTTTTTCTTCAAAGAATTAAAACTCTGAAAGAATTCAGATATTTTAATCAACCCCAAATACCTGAGTTTGGTTTTGATTCCCAAGGAGATTTTTATTACATCTGCTTTTGGACTACTTGACACTATTTCTGGCCTCTATTTTTGGAACATTAGGTGATTCCCAAAGTTACTCATTACACAGCTGCACTGCTTCACTCCTTGCTTCAGGCTGGGGAGAGCACGTCTGAACAGAGCCCAAGCTCTCCTTCAACACCTCCTGGTGTGTACAGGTGGCACGTGAAATATTGACTATTTGTTGCTTTAGCTGCAGAAAAGAGCAGTGTCTGAAGGAAAATGTGACTAAGAGATGATCACATTGTAGTGCTTCTTGGTTTCTTCAGGTCTGGTGTAACCAGTTCATGATGGTTGGATGCAGTGGTCCTCATGGGTCCCTTGCAGTTCAGGTTATTCTATGATTCTGTGATGTGCAGTCCTCCCTGAGGGTTGTGCCCTGAATTGGATGTCTCTTTCACACTGAGCAGATACTAGCTGAGACCCACTGGGTCAATCAGAGGGGATCTGATGCAGTCTATAAATATCTAAGGTATGGGAGGCAAGGAGACAAGGCCGGACTCTTCTCAGCAGTGTGTAGTGATAGGATGAGGGGAAATGGCCACAAACCGAAGCATAGGAAGTTCTGCACAAATGTGTGTGAGAACTTCTTCACAGTGCAGTGATGGAGCACTGGGACAGGCTGCACAGAGAGGTGGTGGAGTCTCCTTCTCTGGAGACATTCAAGACCTGCCTGGATGTCTACCTGTGCAACCTGGGCTAGGGAGCTGGACTCAAAGATCTGTAGAAGTCCCTTCCAACCCCTACAATTCTGTGATTCTGTAATGAGTTTTATGAGGTATAAGAGGTCAGGAGGATGATGCTGAGTTGCATCAAGACAGTGTGTGGCCAAGGTTCTAACGCTGATCTTTAAGACAAATGCAAGCCTTCCCCCAGGTATCATAGAGTGCATCTAAACTCTAGTACTGACAGGGGCCAAGCACTGAGCTCCAGTATCATGCTCCCAATTGCCAGCACTGCTTGGTTCCTGTGTGGTGGACCATTCCTGCTAGTTCCAGATTTCACCAAAATTTGGCACTGCTGAGTCTGCACTTTGAGTGCTGTGTTCAGTTCTGGGCCCCCCACTCCAAGGAAGACACTGAGGTCCTGGATTGTGTCCATAGAAGGGCAAAGAGGCTATGAAGGGTCTGGAGCAGAATCCTCATGGGGAGTGGCTGAGGGAACTGGTAATGTTCAGTCTGGAGAAGAGGATGCTCAGGGGAGACCTTATTGCTCTCTATAACTGCCTGAAAGGTTGTAGCAAGGTGGTCAGCCTCTTCTCTCAGGTAACAGAAATACGACAAGAGGGAATGGCTTTAAGTTCTACCAGGACAGGTTCGAGTTGGATATGAGGAGAAATTTTTCTCAGAAAGAGTGGTGAGGCATAAACACAGGCTGCCCAGGGAGGTGGCAGAGTCATCGTCTCTGGAGGTGTTCAAGCACTGTGGAGATGTGGCACTGAGGGACACGGTGAGTGGGCATGATGGGATTGGTTGGGATTGTAGTAGATGACCTTTAACATTTTTTCCAATCTTAATGATACCATGATTCTATGATTCTATGATATCAGCTGCAGAGGGGGAAGCACTGAGGATGATTTAACCAATATATAAACAGCCACAGAGGTCACAGACAACTCATCTCCTCCCAGGGGAGGTAGCCCTCAAGTGTCTATTTCTCAGAGTTATCCTTTTCTTGCCATTCTATTTATTTTTTATTTTCTTTTTCTTAAAAGCATATCCTACCGAAGTTGCACCACTGACCAACTTTTTAAAATACATCATAAAATTCCTTGTTTTCTTCTGAATGATTTAGTGCAGAATTTATACTGCAAGGACTAGTCCAAGAAGGTAATGGACCAAAGCAAACATTTACTACAGTGAGTGTAAAATTTTAAAAAAATAGAAATAAAACATAGGTTTTGTCAGGCCGTTTGAATAATGCAAGCAGTGTGCTGAATTGTGTCAAAACATAAACCAAGCAATTCTTTTTAGCCATGCAAATCTTCTGTACCCAGTCTGAAGTCTCAATTGCGAGGCTTTCTCTGCAATATTAAAGCGAAGACCTTCCTTTCACTGCAGAGTGATAAAGAGGCACTAAGCCCTGCTCTGTCGTTAGTCACAAGTCATTTTAATGTGGGTCTGCAACACTGTGAAAGATGACCTGCAAAAGGCAAGTGGCAGGCTATAATTCTGTGCCTTGGAAGGTAACACCAGGATCTAGTAGCTGATAATTGACTTTCCTGTTATACACTTATCATCTGTAACACTTTTAGACTCTCAGTGGGTCCTTGCTAGCAGTGTGTGCGTTAATCCTCATGATAGGGATGGAAAAGTAAGCTGTCCTATCATGGAAATAACTGTCTCAACCCGTTTGAAAGCACTAGCAGGAGACATGTAGCTATGATCCCAATTTCAGACACCAGTCGCAAGCCATTAATTATCCTTCTTCTATATGATACGAGCACTGAAAATTACCAGGATGCTGTTATAGAGGTATATTGTAAGATATTGCCTCTACCCTGAAAAATTCATATCTGACTGTGCTGTAGTAGTATTGAAGGAAGTACCTTGACATCAGTGCCCTGTTCTTGACCACTTCTCTAAGTGCTGACATGTGGCTGCTGTTAGAGATACAAGAGAAACCAAGGTTTTGCCAGGTCTGAGTGTTCAGAGATCCCGTTAAGAAGAGATTTTACAGGCATTACCTGGGCTGCTGGCACTGCTGCTTCTCTACGTTTGACACTGCTGAGTGGCAGGGCTTGCAGCAGAACCCAGCCTGATTAACACATACAGTGAACCCATCTGTGTGTACCTGCTCTGAACAAGCAGTGGCACAGTCATGTGTGGATCACAGTTACATCCACTTGTGGAGGATGATGTTCACCTCTGTGAGATGAGACAAGTCTGTGAGGCAGTGCTCCTCACATAAGTACAGACTGCAGTCTGCTCCTCTAGAGAGGCAGAGATTTAAGTGGGGATGAAATACAGCCAAAGCAGGCTGAAAAAGCAAAATAAAGCTGGGTAATCCTGTGCTACACCTTGCTAGCCTGGAGGAATCATAAAATCATCAAGGTCAGAAAAGACCACTAAGATCCCCAAGTCCATACTCAATGCCCCCATTCCTCCCCTCCACCATGCCCACTGATGTCTCTCAGTTCTGCATTGCCACAGTTCTTGAACACCTCCACGGGTGGTGACTCCTCCACCTCCCTGGGCAGCTTGTGCCAGTGTCTCACCACTCTTTCTGAGAAGAGATGTTTCCTAACATCCGACCTGAGCCTTCCTTGGTGCATCTTAAGGCCATCACCTCTCATTCTGTCACTGCTACCTGGGAAAAGACACCACCCACTGCACCACAACCTCCTTTCAGAGAGTTGGAGGGAGCGAGAAGGCCTCCCCTGAGCCTTCTCTCCAGACTAAAATATCCCAGTTCCCTCAGCTGCTCCCCATAAGACCTCTGCTCCAGGCCATCCATAGTTTTCTTTGGTCCAGGGCCTCAGTGTATTTCTTGTAGTGAGAGACCCAAGACTGAACACAGTACCCGAGACAGAGCCTCACCTGGGCCCAGTTCAAAGGGAAGATCAAACTGGTGTAGGAGCACAAGTCAGCAGAATTACTCCATTTAAGAAACACAAGAACTTGGCTTTTGATTCCCTTCCTGCCTTGGTGAAAGATGTCCCTATATGTGATTCTCAGTTTGCACTGTAATCCCCATCTGTCTTACTGTGTGTATTTTGTATACAGACTTGAAAGTCCTGATGATGTCTGGTTTTCAATAGCATTGCCCCAGCTAGACCTAGCAGGTAATTTGGCTCTGGTTTATTTTGTAAATTTGATACCTCTCTTCAGGCAGAGAGGGAAGGGACAGAGAAAAGGAACGGAAGCATTGCCAAAATTTACATTAAAAATAGTGAAATCCAAGAGAAATATGGACCTATTTCTTTTCTTCTTTGGTTTCTTTAAAGTAAGTGATGTACTAACATTGATTTTTTTTTTCTTATAATTCATTTGGCCTATTGAATATGCAACGACTTTCAGGGAAATAATTTGCTATTTCTAAACCAAGTTTCACTAAAGGACAATGTCTCTAGCCAGTTTCAGTTCTGAACTAGACCATGAAATCATAAATAATAGTCAGACAGTGAAAATACGCTTGCAATATAGCTCACTTTTAGGTCACAGATACACATGAGCATCTGAAGGCAGTTAAGAAGAGCTGTATATGGATTCTTAGATATGGAGACAAAAAAACTGAAAAGTGTCTGCTAGTAGGTTATGATCTGCAGGTAGCAAGTGTAGAGCTGCAACTGGCTTGAAGTTAATGGGCTGATGGCTGGGCTACATCATCTTAGTGGTCTTTTCCAAGGTAAATGATTCTATGATTCTGTGATTCCATGTTTTCCTTTATTTTACTCTATCCTGTTTGAAATCATTGACACCAAACTGAAAACACACCTTTGACCTTTAATGCAGGAATCAATATTGACCCCCTTTACCATGTGATAGTAGATTTCAAGATCAGACTCCTATTGGAGATGTGGAGGCAGGATACATGCTGCAGTGCAAGCCTTTATATTTCCATTTTCCAATTTCATCTGGAGCAAAACAAGTATGAGGTATATCTTGGCAATTCCCTTTCCCCCATCAGCTCAGACACCACAGTTCTGAAACTCAACCACTTTCTTCCTTGATCTACTCTCCTCCTTTTAGAAAATTCCCTGTTTCCTCTTGTATGTTTTTCTTCCCATCTTTTCTCTTACAATCTCTAAAATTCCCTGACCTAAAACGCAGCCCTAGGCAGCATCTCTGCAACAGCTCCTCGAGTTCAACAACTATTGAAACTTCTACTGTTTGGGTTCAACCCATCGGTTGCTGTTCCAGAACTAGGAAAATAAACTTTCCCCTGCAGAATCCAGAGCAGAGCAATATTTTTATTACTTACTGCATATACTTTGTCTTTTCAGCCACAGATGTGTTTGGGTTTGGGAACAAGTCAAGGTTTCTGAGGAGAGGTTTCTCAATAAGGCATTAATAGAAGAAGTCATAAAGTCTAATTTGAGATCCAGAGCTCACTGAGGGGAAAAATAAATAAGAAGTCTGATGGACTTTAAGTTTTTTTGTTTTTCTGTTCAGCTGTACTCCAAAACTTTCACAAGAAGATTATGGCACACATTACACCTACATGAAGTTACATATTACACCTACATGAAGTTATTCTTTTAAACAATATCCACTTAATTTAAATGCATTATTTCTTTTAGTGATTAAGATTTGCTGTTTACGTTGAAAATTTTGTTGCTTTAAGCGGGATGTCAATTGCTGCATGGAAAAAAAAAATACGACTTGTCTGTTTTCATGTGTTCTTTTTCTTCTAGAGCTACACGGTGTGAAACGGTCTTTCTCTTTTAGGGGAATCAAACTGTGACAAACTGGAACATTGTGCTACTGCCTGGTGCTTTTGAAGGTGTGGTGGCCTGAATTCGGGCACGTCTGAAGGACATTTCTGGATGTAGGAGTGAAAAAAACACTTTCCCTCTAACTGGATTTTAAATAAAACAAAGATATTGAGTGGGGAGTTCTGATAGCAGAGGAAGGTATAAGCACTCAGTATGTCCCTCTCTGTCTTATGTTGGCATAGATTTATATAAACATATATTCACACACATAAAATGCTGCATTTATGAATCTACATTACGTATAACGTCGTACCTACAGCTGCTGCCTATGTACAGAAGTATACACAGCCAGAACTACGTATTTATATATACATAAGGAGGGCATGAACTTACGTTATAAATCTATAACACCAAGACCTACTGCAATGATGTAGCTGCAACACTTCATATGGCTTTTGTTGCTAGACTAAAAAGCAGCACTCAGGGAGCTAAACTGAATGGTCAAAAGCACCTGCCAGTATAAACATATGTCTTCATCAAACAGGTTTGTAGGTACGTCTACACTAGCAAATTTCTCCTTACGTAGGCCATGCTTATGCCCTCAAAAGGAAAAATAAACCCTGTGGATATCTCTAAATTTGCACCATATACAAATGCATTTTCTTTTCATAATATATGAAGAGCTACATGGAAAAAACCTCAGCCACATCTTTTCTGAGCTACTTAAGTGGGTGTACAAAACCAATTCCCTTTCACTTGAGTGGCCAATCAAATTTCAGCTCTCATATTTTTTCCTGCATTCCCAAAGCACCACGAGAAGATGAGGAGATCCGATTTAGTCCTTCAAGTAAGTTATAACCCCAGGGAGAGGCATTTCAAGACATTTGGAAAAGTAGCAAAACAATCTTCAGTTAAGATGTACCACCTGCTAGGGGGAACACTTCTTTGTCTTGATCAGAATATCTTTTAGCTATCAAGAGGTGAGGATTGCTAGATGATTCCAATAACCTTTCAACCCACTCTCTCCAGTTGGCCAAGGAGAGGGCAATTAAATGGCACTGTCAGTACTCAACATCATGTATTGTCATTGACTACAATTCTCTGTGCTCAAAGGTGGATTCTTCTGCATTGTGCAGAGAAGAACAAGCATGAGAAAATACACTAAGTACTTTGCCCAAGGTCGCTTTACAGGTTGAGACTCAAAATCAGATCATTAGAGTAAGTGCACTGCATTCTGCAGAAGACTGGCATTCAAATTACTCTGAAGCCTATGGCTAAGCAGAGAGCATGAGAACAGCCTAGATTCTAGTAAAAACCTGAACCTCGTCAGTACGAAGAAGTAAAGGTCAAAGATACAGCCAAGCTCTGAGCCTTCCCACTGAGTAATGCAAAATTAACAGGTCACCAATGAATGCTTCATCAAACTTTTCATTAATCACGAAATTAATTTCCATTTGATTGTAATGTTCCCTTTCCTGAGGAAGCACCTATTCTTCAGAAATCTAAGAGTATCCTCACCTTCAAAGAAGTCTTTAGTATAAAATCCTATTGACTAACATTTTTTTTGTGAAGCAATGAGCCTCTTGAAGTTCTCAGAGAACTGTAGTTTTCTGTGATTGCTTATTGCTATAACAAGGGCTCATCACTCAAGAGAAACATGAATCATAGAATCATTTATGTTGGAAATGACCTCTTCCTAGTCCAACCATTCAGCTACCACAAATATTTTCCTCTAATACATGTCCCTAAATATCTAACCTCCACGTTTCTTGAACACCTGCAGGGTCAGAGACTCTAGTACTTCTCTGGGAGGGGTAAGAAAGACAAAAGGAAGGGAATATGCTTATGTAGGATGCTCTATTTTTAAACAGCAGACAGACTGACCATCTAAAATTCCTGAGTTCCATGCAGCTGTGATGTCTAATAACCCATATACCCTGCTTTCTTGTGATGAGAACAGAAAAGTGCATGTTCCTAGAAGAACTGAGGGCTGAGAGCCATGGTCAAGTCCTCCTTCAACGCTTGGGCAACCTTGAAGTATCTAAGCAAACCTTACTAGCCTCTACAAAGACCTCAGTCACCCCTACCAACTCACCCTCTGCCTCAAAGCCTTTTCTGTACTGCACTCACTCCTCATACAACAGAATTCATTTTCCCATTTGGTATTTTATTTTGATGTTCCAGGCATAAAAAAGCAAATAGTTCCCTCAAGCCATTTCCTCTCTATGAAACTGTGAAATAGCTTTGCAATTTTGGAGCAGTTTTAAATGCATTGTTATATTGAGAAAGAAAAGGGGAGGAGGAGGGAGTTTCTCTTCTAACTTTCAGTACTGAACACTATAGGAAAACCAGATTGAAATTCTTCAAATAAGGATTTCATAGCTTCTGCAGTTATCAAGGCGGATGGTTCCCTATTTGCATACTGCCATCTATATAAAAGAAATGAGACTCAACGGTTTTATTATAATTATATAGCTCGATTTTCAGTATTAATAAGCCTATTGTTATCACCGTTGCCTTTCCAAAAATCCTCCATGTTTCTGTCATGCAAACTGAAATACTTGAATTTATTTTTTAAGGCACGTACTAAAAAAGTAAATCCTTTCGGAAGGCCCTCCTTGGTTTGTTGCTGAGTACTGAACGAGTTTGCTGGAGATTATCACTGAAGACTGTGTTTGATCATTGGGTTTTCAATGCTCCCTTGCTTGCCAAGTCTGCTCAGGGTGCACAGTGCTTTATTTAAAATTCACAAGGAATGGAGGTGCATATTTTAAAGATGGTATCAGTACCATTTTCTGTGGGACTTCAGGCAGTTCCTTGGTGCATGAGTTGATGTTTTGTTAAAATGGAACACCCTGCATTGAACTACAAAAGAAGGTGACTGATAATTAAGGTGAAAATGCAGCTCTCCTGTCTATGCTGCAGAACTCTTATCAGATGTGTGAACTCTTATCAGGCGTCCTCTTATCTCTCCTCCTGTGCCTCCTGCACTGGAATCCCACACCAAACTCTCTTCGAGATCAATGGGAGCTCTACCTGGGAAGTGAAAACTGCAAGCACAGTGTGGTCTAAGGGATATGGTACACAGAAACAAAACGTAAGAGAAAAAATCAATGGCTTTTGAAGCTAATAAAATATGCACATATGTATAAATAAAGTTGTTCATTTGGTGAGACAACTAGAAAAACCAGCTATGGCTCAACATTGAAATGCTTCAGCTTCAGCTTTTAACAGAAAGACATTCTGGTAGGGTGAAGAAAATGTTTTTCTCTCAGGATAGAAAAATGTAAAGAATCCTGTAGCTCAGTTTCAGAGACAATCTTCAGTAGACACATAGCTGTGCTTTTTGCATATGAAAAATAAAAAACACACAACCTTCAAGCAGATAACACAAGGGAGCTTTGTGAAGAAGGTCACAATCACAAAAGCAGGTAGTTTATCTACGCTACATCTCTGCACGTCAGACATTTCAACTCCAAGAAATACCAGCAGCTCCTATTTGCCATCTCTGTGAATGATCCCAATCCATTCCCCATGGACACAATGAGAGAAGTGGGCCTTCGGAGAGAGGTTGGTGAGCAACAGATAGTAGATATGTGAAGGAGGTGGGCAGGGGCATTGAACACCACAAGAGGTCTGAACTTCAGGTGATGTAAAGGGGGCTGCGAAAGGAGATAAAAGGTGAATGGAGAACAGGAGGGAAGTGTTTCACAGACATGAAAGAGTAAAGAAATTTTTGCAGCAGGATTTTTTGAGAGGGTAGAAAATAAAGGAAGACAATATTCCAGGAAAGAGTTTGCTGTAATCAGAAAGTGATATACTGAAGCTTCACAGCTGCTTTCCTACAAGGATCAAGCCCACAGAAAGCTGATTCCAAGCATATGAGAGAACTAAACTTTGATAATACCCATTTTGTTAGTATTTACCCTAAGACCTCACTTGTGTGCTTTTGGATGCTTTGAATTCCTCTTAAGCCCTGAAATTTGATGCAATTATAGGAAATGCAGACCCCGGACCTTTTCAGTTAACATAAACCCATATCTGTAAAGCACTGCACCACAGGTACATTTCTGAAGAACTGCTCTGTGGGAGTTATTAGGCACATGACTCTTTTATGCTGTTTTTCATGGCAACCACATGACTAAAACTCTGCGTGATGCTTAAAAAAATTACCACTGAGATTTAATCCATCCACAAAAACAGTTCTAGTTCATTCTTCACCTACCATGAAAAAGACCTCAAGTCTAGATTTATCATCTCCCCACGTACTTGTCAGCTTGCATTATCCTCACAGAATAAAAAAACTTGAACACATACCCTCTAGTAAGGAATACATAGAGTCCTGATGTGGGAAGGATTAAGCATCGTAATAGCCAAACCAAACAATTTCTTAGGGGTTCATATAAAGTCTGTTGAACATGTTTCATAGCTCTGAGGAGAAAAACAAATGCAAATGTAAACCACCTCTAGGAAGAGCAATTTCTTCTAGGTGTCCAAATGCACTAAATCAATCTATTTACTTTCATTTGGGCAGAGTCCACAAGCTTTCACTATCTAGCAAACTGTGAAAGGAGGGACTGACTGTGTCTGGCATATTTATATCAAAGATTCCCAAGGCAGATCAGTAAACTGGAGGTACTTTGACAAAATTTAACTCAACTGAAAGAAATTGAGCGAGGAAGTTAAAATAAGTTTCAAGTTTTGACCATTGTCAAAGAAACTGCTCCCTCCAAATCTTTCACAACCACATTTTGAGTGCTATGTTCTGGACCTAACCTGCGGAAATTTAGGCCTAAACTTGCACATAGTAAAATACATGGTTTTTTTAGCTAGGTATACTGGAAGACACAGTCAAAGAGAACACTAGATTTGGAAACTCAATTACAAGTTATTTTGGAAGAATCTGGACCCTCAAAACCATTGACACTTTCACGGAGGAGTAGGTATGGCCATCTGAATCACTGAATAATATGCACACCACAGTCTAAAGAAGACTCTATTCTTTGGCATATTTCTCAGATCAACTTAAATCAGCAAACTCCTTCCAATATCAAAGTCAAAACTGAACAGTGAAGAAGTTGAACACGCAGTTCCAGTTTCCATACCAACTTCAAAGATCTGTTCCTTCATTATATGGTTAATTTGTATCACAAATAAATGCCCATGTTGTGGAGTAAAATATATCTGCTAGCTGATAAATTTTCAATAGGAAAGACAGGAAAATATAATGGCTGAAAGTGGGAGATAAATCCAGACTGGAATTATTTAAACTCATAGACTCATAAGAATAATGAAGGTCTTGCTAAAAGTTCCAGTGTAGCAACCATGGCCATTTCTGAAGCAGTGTTAGATGACAGATTCCTCACCACAAAAACATAAAACACGTTGCAGTTCAGAAAGGAATTATCTCAGGGAAATGCTGTAGTCTCTGTGACAAAGTAGATGAAAATAGTGCACTCTTCTTGCTTTCTTAACTAAGCATCACTATGTACCAAAATATACCTTTGGCTTGGTGAAGTCTATGAGACAGATGTTTTCTGTCTACACTCAGTACTTGCTAGACTTTGAGGAAATGTTTTTACATCTGATCCTTTTCATTTCTTAACCTATCACAGACTGAGAACTGTTCTGGGGACAATGTGTTTGCATGTGTTTGTTCATCCCAGGGATGTGCTCATCTGTGGGATGGTGCACACAAGTATTGCCAGAGCTTCAGTGGAGTCAATTTGTAGTACCTTCTGTTTTATTCTATTTTCTCTTGTTCCTCTTCTCAGTGGTATCTCTCAGTAACTTTATGCTAGCTAATGCAGCAAATGAGATTTCACAGTCTACTAATGTTGATATGCTCAGACAGCATGCTGTACATGTTATCAATGTCACTCTCCACCATCCTCTTTCACTCTTGCTAACTTAAACCTTTTGAAACCACTAACCAACATGGACTGATCTATTACTAATCTCTGACAAATCCTGTGTTAATCCTTCCTCACTTGTGGCCTTATCACTTTCTGCTGAAGACAATAGGAATTTGATTCAAAAAGGACATGAACATAAGCAAGTCACAGGCAGTATTCAAATACGGAGTAAAACCAGATATGACTCCTCCCAAACTGAATTGCAGAGAAGTGGAGAGACCAGGCTGCCTGTTATCTTCTACAGGATTCATGAAGCATTTGTGTAGCAGGGTGTGCACTTACTAATAGACAGCAGTATGCAATAGTGTCCTTCTAGAGAAGATGGAGAAATTCTTACAAAAATCGTCTTATATCAAGCAGCTATAGCTTGTACATGAGAAATGCAAGTATAGTGAGAGATTTGTACTTTTTATTAAACTGTTTCTTTCCTAGAATGCCTATAATACCTATAATTTGGTAAATATAGTTTATTTCTCTATCCTACTTTTCTACTTGCATTGTTAGCAATGTTATTCTGATAAAAGCTTTAAAACTCATCTCATTCTGTCAAACTTCTTCAAATAATAATTTTCATTTATTTTTATTTTTTATTCTCTGTTCTTACGGTAGCTACTAGGAAGACAAATCTAGAGTCAAGCATCCCTTGCTGAGTGCAACAGTATTTTGGAAAAAATATATACTGTCTAGATTGAGAAAGAGATTAAATAAGCATAGAAGGGAGAAAGGTGAAAATAAAGGAGTGAGATCACAAAATGACAAAATCATCTAGAACAATGAATTTCAATTTACTTTTCAGTATATTAATGAAAGAACATGCTACTAACAGTCACAACAATCTCTGTGCTCAGGCCGTAGTCACATCGCTTCATTCAAAAAGGCACTGGGTGCCTTAAATCTGGGAACTCAAAAATATGAGTGAAACTCCAAATGTAAGGTGAAGGACAGTGCTGGTTCCATTTGCTTTGGAGATCATATTTTTGTAATATGTAAACTGTATCAGTGTGCCTAAAAGACCATGATGAAGTATTTCATATAGGAAGAAAATGGAAATACTGAGTGATCTAGTCAGGGTCAAGGAACTCGTGAAAGTAAAATCTACGTGCCTTACCCTCAACTTTGTTTTGTGTATTGAAGGATGTTTTTTCTTTAAAAAAATACCAGAGAAAATGGACGAAGAGTCACCAGGGGATTATCTTCATTAAAAGTGAGTTGTGCTTGCCAAAACCATTGGCGCTCTCCACTCTGCAGTGTAGATGGACTCTTTTAGGGCATACGTGCTCACTTGCTAACTTACAGAATCTGTGAGTCACAAAAAATGATTTGCTATAATATAGTGTGGAGTTTCACAATTGCAAGTTTCTGCTTCAGTAAAATAAAATTTTATCTGGAGCACTGGAGAAATAATTAAACACCGCTGAGGTTAAGTATTATCACTGTGCTGAGGTTAAGTATTATCTTTATTTTACAGACAAGGAAACCGAGGAATGGAAAAAACTGAGTGTTGACCTCTCTTTAAGAAGAGAATGGTGACATTTAAATCTAGAAACAAAACCTACTTCACTTGTTTGCTTGAGTTTTCTGCCCTGGATCATTTTTAAGTAGGATATAGTAAATCTGTTGAAAGAATCCTAAATAGAAGGACCAATGATATTGCCTTTGTTTTGATTAAAGGTCTAATCATCTCCCATTGAAAGTCAACCAATGTATAATTAGGTTTCCATAGAAATTATGCTAACTAGTATTTTAATAAAGAAATCCATACTATGAGACTTTTTAAAGAATCCAATAAAATTCCACGCGAGAATTACAACTGTAGTGTATGCCAGCCAAGCACTTATTAAAAACTGCAGGAGTAGAAACACAGAAAACAAGCAACGCCCTATTACATTCTGCAGGAATTTCCCACATGTGATGGATAGCCAAAAATCCAGACCTCCTTCTTAAACTGTCCCACGAGAAGGGATCTTTATGGAAAACATCTCTTCCCTGCTGCGTACGTTCCCAATGAATTAGCATTAAAATTACCAAAGCCCTTTTTTGTCCTTCCCCATATCGCGGGGTTCATTTCATGGATTTGGCACTTTGTTCTTGCCTCCTTGTGTCACCAAGATCAGTCTTGACAAGGGTTTTCAAGGCAGGGGGAGCAGCCATGACCAGGGGCAAAATCACAGCTTCTGAACTTCTTGCTTGTCAATAGCTGTTTTAGTTTGCGTTGCCATACTAATGTGCCTTATAAATATTCCCTGGGGCTCTACACACCACCACGCTGCTGTCTTATTCATCAATACAGCCAAAACAGAAGCAGATGCTGTCAGTTAAGGTCAAGGCATGCTTCTTTCGGATCTCCAGAGTGAGAAGGCCTCAGTCTCGTCTTATAAAAGAAGCAAATATTCTGTATTCATTTAACAAGTAACTCTTAGGGCTCAGAGATCTCCTGTGATGACCTAATAATTAACCTAAACCTGAACCAAGTTTCCCCTTCATGCCATCCTCTCTGCTCCCCTGATTTCACTTTACACTTTTCTCCTAGGGGGCTTTTAGTTTTTGGCATCCAAGACACAGCACTGCCCACAGGCCATGCTGGGTGAGAAGGCATCTAACAGGATAGGAAATGACAGCCCAGGCTTCCTCCCAGATGAATGAGAAATCAAAAGAAAGACAGGAGTGGGAAAGGAGTGGGGAAGTACAATCACTACTTATCTACAGGATGGCCGAGCAGGCTGGTGCTGCTGGCTTGAGCTTTCCTCACATGGCTACACCCCTACATTTAAATCCTCAGCAAGACATGCCTTCAAAGTTGCTTACATGATTTATCAGATAAGCTATTAGATGTATTTTTTACTTTTCGTTCTGTTTTATTTTGTTTTTGTTTATATATAATTTTATCCCAAAGCAGCAAACCCACTTGGGACCAGGTTTTTAATCAAACTTGATTGTTGTCCAACTCAGGTTGGGTATCAGGAAAAGGTTTTTCACTGATGTTTGGGCACTGGAACAGCCTCCCTCAGGGCATGGTCATGGCACTGAGCTTGCTGGAGTTCAAGAATGTCTGGACAGTGCTCTCAGACACATAGTCTCATTTTTGAGTGGTCCTGTGTGGAGCCAGGAGTTGAACTCAGTGATGCTTATAGGACCCTTTCAACTCAGGATATTCTATGATTCTATATTTCTTGATTTCCATTAAGCCAGGAAATATGGATTTGTATACACAAGCACATGTGGACCACAAATTTCCACTGTTTTTTTATTCCTTTGAAAATTTTGCTATGAGTTTCACACCAAAAATCAGTGTTTTTCTATTAAAGTGCTGATGTAGAATTGATTCTGAAACCAAGAGAAGGCCAACACTTCAAAATAGCTCCAGGGAAGAGACATCTATTACAAAGTCCATGGCTTTTCTGCCAAGACTAGTAACAAAACAGACATCTGGTATGAGCATGGATTTCTGTATATGTGAATTTGTGTTTGTCCAGATCACATAGCGTTGCCCACAGTGTCTTCTCAGAGGTAGCACTTGCACATCTTAGTAAGGAAGTTTTATGAGCCTCTTCTGTAACTTTCTTACTTCGCTATCACAGTAAAACTTAGTCCTGGGCAAACTGTATTGTCTGATGGAGAAATTCTACTACAGTGAATTATATAACGGTCCTGATGCCCTGGCAAATGTTGTCCAAAGAGGTGGTAGATGCCCACTCCCTGGAGACATTCAAGGTCAGGCTTGATGGGGCTCTGAGCACCTGATGAGCTGTGGGTATCCCTGTTCACTGCAGGGCAGCTGGATCAGATGACCATTAGTGATCCCTTCCAGCTAAAACAATTTATGATTCTGTGATGTGCTCTGTCTTTTAATATACTACAGCCATTGTAAATAAGCAACCTTGCAACTTTCACAACTACGTGAAACAGTTACCAAACATTTCACAAAATACCAGTAACTTGAGCAGAACAGTTTGGCAACCTAGGTCTCAAAGCACACTGATCTATTTATGGTCCCCTAATTACTATGTGCACAGACCTAATGGGGAGGTTTGCTCTTATTTTAACTCCAGTCCTCTTCTGCAAAAGACATGGCATGTCAGAGAAGTAAGACAGCTGCCTACTCAGCCAAAGATGCTGTGATTGTCTGAAGGCTTTAATGAAAGTGGCAGCAGTGAGAGGAGTAAAATACAGCCTCCATTTCTCATGCAAACCTCGTTTGATAAAATCTGTTGTCATTCAATAAGCATACATGTTACGAAGAAGATATGCTGAGAATGGCAGAAAGTGAGCAGGCTTGTGTGGGGGAGTAATAGGGATGCAGGCCTCTAACAGCATTACCTGGCTCTCTTTTCTTAAGGGAAGATTCATCTCGCCCCTCTTTTTTTCTCTGCTGCTCTGCAGTCTTGTAAGCAATCTGCCTCAAGGTACTCATTTCTAGAGGGAAGAGTTTACTCAAAATTTTCCCTGCAAACTCTGATTTCCTTGGGGCTGTTTGTGTGGCACCTTGGGCCATGCCAACAATTTTGGAACTCAACCAGTTGAGCATTTTCTCACTGTTCAAAGAAAGATAGTATGTTCTCATTTGAGACCTAATCCTTGCTGAGCGTTGGTGTGTAAAAAATATTAAGCAATGTCCAACCCCTTTTTAGTCATGTGTTTAAACATTCAACCTCCACTTCTTAAAACTCTTTGGACTGATGGCTCTCGGCTCGCTGTCCGATGGTTAACAAGAAGTATTAAGAGAAAAGAGCCCCAAAAGCTACATCTGATATGGAGAGTGCATACCAAGCTGTGAACTGGAGGAATGGCAACATCTGGAAGTGTGTTTTTGACAAAGGACGTTTTTGTCTCCAAGGTAGCATTGTGGATGCTCACCCTTAGTTTAAAGAAATGCAACATGCTCCAGAAAGCAAAATGGAGTCAAAATATGTATTTGATTTAGAGAATGAAAAGAGAGCAGGGAGAAGAATGTGAATCTTTCCATTGATTTATTAAAATCTCCTTGTTAAAGTTGTTTCTGTTCAAATGAGAAACTTACTAGTTTAGCTTAAGCCGATAACTTCAGAGCCAAATGTGCTCAGTTGCAGTGCCATCAGAAAGGACAGATTATGGAGCTGCTGCTCATTTATGTGTTTGCTCTGATGAAATACAGACATTTATCTTTGTGGAACTGGTAAAACAATTGCATCATTTTCCACTGAAAATTGAATCAATTCACCCAGAAGCCACTGAGCTAGGAGAGCTGAAAACTGCACCTTCTGTTATGCAGCCACTTTGTAGAGTAGGCTCCACTTTGCATTCATCTGCAGTGCCTTCACCTTTCCCATTTACTCTCAAGTGTCTTTTTGAAAGCTCACATACACAACAACCAAAAAAAAAAGAGGTTTTTTCTAACCCCATAAACCATCCACTTGTGAGCCTGAGGGCTTTGATACTGGTGGTCCTTTGTCCATGTATGAATTGCTGGGGAGATGACAGTCTCTGTTCAGCATACAGATCCCACCTGCAATTCCCCACAGTGCTCAGGGATGTTTGCCTCTGGGATTTTCAATCAGGTCACTCAAGTCTCCTTACAAAGAACCAAATAGTGCTCCGTTCTTATGTCAGACCCCACACAGAATAAACCATTTGGTCAAAAATCAGAGCTATTTATTCAAATGAAGAAGGAAAGGGCACTTGCTTTGACAGCTCATGCCCCTGGGCAAGTCTCAGTGTCTGAAATCGCTATTGAACGGTAGACACTACCATAAACAAAAATCACTGCTTCAGATAGTACAGATTTCTGTGACAAAAGGAATAATTGTTGTAATTCATATGGTGGAAATGACAAAAAGAATAAAAATTAAAATGCAGAAATGCAACATATGATAATTATAAACACCAAAATTCCCAATATTTCCATTATATGATAATCATCTATTACTCATATTGTTAATGCTCTTGATGATCTTATCCAAGGAGCTAACACCATTCAAGTGGTTTTTATTTACTTGACTATTATCTGGCTTGATTTTTATCTGCCACTCCAGAGAGTGGTGAATCTCCTACAGATCCTGTATCATGGTTTTCCAAGCTGCAAAGTTCAGATCATAGAATCATAGAATTGCAGAATGGTTTGAGTTCAAAGGAACTTTAAGGACCATCTATCTCCAACCTCCTACAGTGACATAGGACATCTCCCAACAGACCAAGTTGCCCAAAGCCCCTTCCAACCCGGTCTGGAACACCTCCAGGAATGGGACATCCAGAAGATCTCTGCGGTATCTGTTTCAGTGCTTTACCACCATCATAAAACAGAATTTTTTCCTAGTATGCAAACAAAGCCTACCCTTATTTTCAGTCTAAAACCATTACCTCTTGTCATGTCACTACAGTCCCTATGAGTCCCACTTCAGTGTTTCTGTCATCCTCTTTAGGTTACAGAAGACTACCAGAGCCTTCAGTTCTTCAGGCTGAACAACCCTAGATCTCAGTCTGTCTTCAGAGCAGAGATACCTCAGCCTCTGAGCATCTTTGTGACCTCCTTTGGACCCACTCCAGCAGCTCCACATCTTTCCTGTGGTGAGGAACCTGGAGATGAATGAAGAACTGCAGATGAGGTCCCATGAGAGCAGAGGGGGACAATCATCTCCCTCACCCTGTTGGCCATCCCTCTTTTGATCCAGCCCAGGACACAGTTGGCTTTCTGGGCTGTAAGCACACACTACTGGCTCCTGTTGAGAATCTCATCGAGGAACACCTCAAGTCCTTTTCCTCAGGGTTACTCTAATCCATTCTCTGCACAGCCCGTATTTGTTCTTGGAATTGCCCTGTCACAAGTATAGCACATTGCTCTTGGTCTTGTTGAACTTCATAAGGTTTGCACAGACTGACCTCTCAAGCCTGCCCAGGACCCTATGGATGAAATCCCTTCCTCCACTGTTCTGACCGCACCACCCAGCTTGGTGTTGTCAGCAAACTTGCTGAGGATGCTCTCAATCCCACAGTTGATGTCATCAATAGTTAATAGATATTGCTGGGCATCTCCAAAGGCAGAAGATACTCAAGTTTAGGCACCTGAATCTCACTTTCCACACCTGCAAAACCAGAAGATCCCTTCCAGTGAGGAATCCTGCCAACTAATGAATTATAAATCAAGAGGAAAGAGGTAAACATGGGTAGGCAGAAGGATGGGCATAAGAAAATAATGAACCTAGTGCTCATCGTGTGACACAACTGGCTGGCAACTGGGACTTTGCTAACATCCAACAAAAGACATCTTAGGTATGACTGTGATGTGATTACACTTATTTTAATAGGGAAATCTCCCCTAAGCATGACTGTCATCAGTGGAGGAACGCACAGAGGCTCCTTCTCCAAAGCTGATAAGCTAGAGATGCCCAAGTCAATATAAGGACATCTACAGATTAGTGGCATGCATTGCAAATAATATTTTGTTGTTGTTTTTTTAAGTCAATCTTTCAACTTTGATTTCTATAACTCCGGATGAATTCTAAGGGAGAAAAACTAGTACAAAAGTAGAAAAAACAGTATAATATATCAATCCAAAAAAGACCTTGGTAATGTACTAATTTATGCTATAAGAAATGATTCAAAAAATTTCCAGCTGGATGACATAGCTGTCCTGTTTCCACAGTTTATCTCATTCCTGAAATGGTTTTCTTTTGTAAATCTGTAGTTCAGAGTCGTTCTGATTTTATTTATGTACATTCCAGTTGTGCCTAGAGACTCTCAGCAGCATTACTGGTGCCTACCATGCAAACTTAGATAAAAGACAGTCTTCTCCCTGAAGGCAAATAGAAATGGGGAAAAGATGTATCTGTGGTATAGAGTACTACAGTAAAGACAAGTCTGTTATAACGACGAATGATCCAAAGTAAAGTCAAGATCTTCAGAAGTCTTTGGTTGCTTATAGGGCCTCAGGGTTTCACTCCTCCATCTGAGATGCTTCCAATTGGGGTTGATAATATAGCATTTATTGCTATGAGACAATATTCGAGCTTACCTCAAATTAGCCACTTTTAACACCAGGAACTAAGGATCGTATTCTTCTGAAATTTCCTTGCCCTAGATTTCAACAAATTAATCTTCATCCTGTACTAATGGTTCCCAATCCCTGGCTCTGAAAACTCCACATGTGAATAGCTCACAGACGTGTTGCCTTCAGGCTTTTCTAGTTGTGATAAAACCAGCAAACGCTGATATAAAGTGAAAATATGCTTTGCAGGAAGCTAAGTGTGGGGAGAGATTTTATCTTTTATTAGTCCAACAGATCGACTCAGAGAAAAAAGAATGCTCAGGCTTGATGCAAAATCAGAAAAAAAATCAAGCTAAATCAAAACTGAGAATAATTGCTCCAAAGTTGTCATTTTGCAATGCTCTGTGTTTAGCTGCAGGCTTGGCTTAATATTTTGTACTCCTGGGCACTTGGTCATGTCAACATCCAGAACTCTTTGTTGGTTGATTTGGCCCAACACAAGAATGCCATTTAAACAAGTGTTCAAAATGATGCTTATTGAAAAGTGTCGTTTCCTTTTTATCTAAGTGTTGTTTCCTTATTATCTACATTATTCCAGTGACTATGCATAACGTGGAATACAAGCAGTCTCCACAGAAGAAACAAGATGGGGATAAGAATTTCTTAAGTGGCTTTAGTGCCAAAGGCAACATACTGGGTTATTACACACTTAAATTTAATTAATCTGTGTTGCTCAATTAGACTATTTGAGAGAAAAAAGGTTGCTGGTGCCTTTGGAGCAGAGGGAGCTGCTGGCCATAAGAGAGATGACTTGCCTCAGTACAAGAGAAACAGACATTTATTTAGTTGTCCAAGGCACAAGTTTGAGGACTGCATTGCACTTCATTTAAACATTCATACTGTTCACCTGTGTCCTGTATTGCAATATCCTTCAGAAGACAGTTCCAGGTCATTCGCCAGTGCATCAGCAGGGCTTCACTGCTCACTTCTACATATGGGCAACAGCATGAAACCAGCACTGTCTGCCAAACAGCCCATAGATCAGCATATACCTGGCTCTGAAGCTGCTGCTTTTTCTCCCCCTGTAGATCGCCACAGGCTACAGACAGATGAAACAGGAAATATTATAGCCTTTCAAAAGGCTGGTGTAACTCTTAAGGGGAAATTATCCTTTGATTGTACAACAGAGATTCCTGAACACAGCTGATATTAGGAAACACCCATGTAACACTACCTTCAATAAAGAGGCACAACAAAACATAAGTGTTTCTAAAGTCAGAAGAATGAAACCTGGCAGCTTTGTACGGCTGTTTGGCAAGGAATATGAGTGCTCTAAAGTGGATGGTTAAACACTAGAATTATAATGGGAACTGGAAATGGAAAAGTCTGGAAACCTTCTAACTTTGGAGGTGGAGGGCTATTTTCTATTTCTCCTGGCCAGTATATAATGAGACACTAAGACTTCTCTCTGTTGCTGTTCTTTTACATAAATACATGCCAGAAATAGGAGCAGACAGCTGCAGAAAAATCCATCAAGGCCTATTAAGCATAGAGATACCACCTCTGGCTCAAGTAGTCCCAGAATAGCAGATTGCTGGGAGCTGGGATGCAGTACAAAGGAATTGCACTGTGCACTCATTCTGCACCAAGTTTCCACGTGACAGAGATTAGGTACTATGCTGGTAACTTCTGCCCTGGCCCAGTACAGTTCTTTGTATGCCCTGATGTTAAATGAGCATTTTGTAATATTGCATTCACTAGACACGTCTTGAAGCTGATCTTTTGCCAAAACGTTTGCAGGAATGATCTGGGCCAGTTAAAGAGGCTTTCATAATAATGTATCTGCTTGGTGAGATCTACTCCTTACAAGGGTGTAGAGAACATTTTCTTTTGTACCTAACTACATCCACATAAAACACAGTAATGCAGCCCAAGGCCCACTGAAAAATACAGATCCAAAATAATACACTTTTTAAGTACCAAGATATTTGGATATAAGACAGAGAAACTCTTTCAGGTCAGATTCTACTTACAGGTTACTCATCTTTTCTGCTCCTTTTATCTGAACAGAGGTTGTGGTGAGACAGGGGTCAGCCTTTTCTCCCAGCTAACAGTGATAGTACAAGAGGTAATGACCTTAATTTGCATCAGGGGAGGTTCAGGTTGAATGTTAGGAAAAATTTCTTTCCTGGAAGTGTGGTAATGCATCACCACAGGCTGTCCAGGGAGATGGTGAAATCACTGTCCATGGAGGTGTTCAAGAACACAGAGATGTGGCACCGAGGAGCACATGCCAAGTGGGCATAGTCATGATGGATTGATGGTCGGACTCGATGTTGGAGTTCTTTTCCAGTGTTAATGACTCTATGACTCTGTGGAAAGTAGGGTTCAGTTTCCAACTCATACTCCATGCTTAACCAAGTAGTTAGCCAAGTCCCTATATTCTATTCAGGAAATACATATATATTAATAAAAATTAAAACCAACAGAACAAGAAACCACCACATCTAGCTTATGTAGAGGACAGAACACTATGTTCCCTTTTTCTTTCACATCTGAGAGAAGAATTTGATCCAAATTTAGGTTAAAAAAACACCTTTGAGGAGAAGCCAACCACAGAATGTTTCATTTGATACAGTGGTGATCTCAGAAACTTTATCAGCAAAAAAATATAATAAATTATAAAGAAGAATCATCTGTAAACTGAAAAGTAACAGTGGGCCCCAACAGAAAAATGTGACTTATATATTTGTACAAGCACACACACATGCATGTAATAATATGCTAAAGTTATTCAAAAAATAAAAGGAATAACACATAAAGATGAAAAGAAGGAATTTTAGGATAAAATAGCAGCCAAATAAAAGAAGTCAAAAATATGTATCAAGCCATAATCTAAATATTTTTTTAAATGTTCATCATTTACCAGTCAGAGCTGGTGGATCTGGTCATGTCAGCAGTCCCTAAAGACAGAGGTCTGGGAAGTTTATAACCTCATAGGAGTCCTACCATAGAATCATTAAGGATAGAAAAGACCTCTAAGAACATTTAGTGTGTGAATCTTCTTCCACCGTGTCCACTGACCATATCCATCAGTGCCACATCTCCATGGTTCTGGAACACCTCCAGGGACAATGACTCCACCACCTCCCTGGGCAGCCTGTGCCAGTGCATAACCACTCTTTTGGAGAAGAATTTTTTCCTAATATCCAACCTGAGCATTCCCTGGTGCAACTTGAGGCCATCAACTCCTGCTCTATCACTGTTACCTAGGAAAAGAAGCTTACCCCCACCTCCTAACAACCTCCTCTCAGGTAATTTTATCATGCATTCCAACTCTGTTGAATTTAGGTTGTATCTGGGACACTCAAGAACTATACGTTCCTTTTGGGTCTAACTCAAAGCACCAGTGCCTAAAAGCTCTGGCTATTTGTTGGTCTTCTGGAAATTTCTGTGACTCTTTTGTCAAACTCAGCAACATTTTCAAACTTGAACTGCAAGAGCCACAGATTTTCTGACTTCGTGAAGCTGCTCCCATATGGGAAAAGTGGAAGAATGAGGTGCAGATATAAAAGAGCATGAGAAATAATAGCTTTGCTTGGCCTGGGCACTGCTTGTCCTCTCCTCCAAGGATTTTCAGCTTCCTGGGCTATCAATCCAAGCACTAAATTTGCCTCCTCTTGTCATTTTTAAAGAAAATCTACCAATAAATCCCCGTAAGACTTTGTGTAACCCAGATCAGTCAGTTATTTCTCTCTCGCTCAGCATTCTCCGCCTAACCAGCCGGCTCAGTGCTGCCCAGGAACAAGCCTTGTTAAGCACTGATGGCCTATGGAGACAGCCTGCAAGTTGCTTTCGTGTTGCATTTCCAGGAGCAAGGCACACTGCAAAAGCTCCCGAAATATACTTTTTTTTTCTGTAAGAACAAATAAGCAGGAAAGCCCCAAAGTAATTTGTTTTCTTTTATGCTAAACAGGAAGATGTATGGGAAGAGGAATGCTGTTTATTAATCCCAACCAAACAGTCAACTCCAGCTGAGCAAACTCTGCCATTTGGCGGGCTGAATTTCTTAATCAGGAAAACATATGGGGAGGCAGTTTTCAGCAACTGAGACAGGAGCATTTGCAAATGCCTTCCAATTGGTGAAGACCAGAAAGACAGCACAGTTTGCATTAAAAAACAACAACAACAGCAACAAAAACCCAGAAAATCTTTTCACTTTTTTTCTTTGCAAGAGTAAATTAATGTTAAGGGAATTCAACAGCTTCCCTGTAGTGTCGTGAGAGCAGAAAAAAATGGTAAAGATGGCTCTATTACAAAAATAGGAATGTTGTATACAAGCTGAAAATGAAATGAAGCAAAACTAACCCATGTTTCTGCTCGGCTCATCCACCCACCCCAGGAATGTTTTTCAAGAAAACAGCTCAAAATCTGGATTCTATTGCCATAAAAAAGAAACAGAAAAACACTCAGAGTAGCTCAATAAATGGCAAAACAAAGTCTTCAAAGGAAACCTGCTGCATTTTGCCAGCAGGTTTATCTAGCCAGTAGCATCATTCCTTCCCAGTGAAGCAGAAGTGAATGTCCAAGCACAGTGTTTGTGGGCACTGTTCTGGTGAAGACACAGTATCTTGGCAGACTTCAAAGCCAATCTCTTGAATACTTCTGCTCACGTATAGGACCAGCACTAAGGCCATCAGTTCCTTCTTAGGATCAAAGAGGTTATGAATGTACGGAGCAGATGTTGTGCTGCAGGTGTGTTTTGGCAGAAAGATTTCTCTGTGCTCTGTGTACCTTAAAACACATGCAAAGTGCTCCAGAACTTAAAGTCAGAGAGACAGGTAAATTTTACAGGCTAAAATGTAGATGCAGAAAAATGCCTCTCAAGGATAAGGAAATGGGCAATCAAAATAGCTCTGCAGTACATTACAGGGGTAATGTTTTTAAACTAGAAGAGGGAGGGAGGGAGGGGTGATTTAGATTAGATGTTGGGGGAAATTTTTCACTGAGAGAATGATGAGGTGCTGGAACAGTCTGTCCAGAGAAGTTGTGGATGCCCCATACCTGGAGGTGTTCAAAGCCAGGTTGGATGGGGCTCTGGGCAGCCTGAGCTGGTGCTTGATTTACTGGTTGGCAACATTGCCCATGGCAGTAAGGCTGATGACCTCTGAGGTCCCTTCTAACTCATGTCATTCAGGGATTCTATGATTCTATCATATTTAAATACATGAAGTTGCTGGGGTGTAAAGTGGGAAGAAGGTGATAAATGATCTGCTCAACAGGTGTTAGTTAGTTAGTTTGTTTGTTTGTTTGCAAACAATCAATGACCACTTCTATCAGAAGAAAATCATTTGCAAACTCTTTGCTAAGGGAGGTGAGGCACAGGTGTAGGGCTGCTTGTGAGGAGACATACCAGAAATGAGGGTTAACACACCAAGAGAATTCTGTAATGAAGAGAAATGCATCATTAATCTGTTCACAATCATCAATCCCTGGAACTGAAACTGAGTGACTGAGTAACCTGCCTATAACCTTGACCAGGAAATGGTATCCAGAATCTGTAGAGAATATAGAATAAAGAATAAAAATATATAGAATAAAGCTCTGCATGCGACATTAATTTCAAATCCAATTGCAATTAATTCAAAAGTTGCTCTGTAAGGATAGATGGACTGCTCTTTTTTCACCCCATCAAGGAAAGTTGTGTGATCTGACCTTCCCACAATGATCTCACTCTCTTGTAACAGCTGCCTCCTGATAGAAAAACATATTATGCTGTGAGCATGTCCCAACATGCCTTCCTTTCTGTAGGAACTGTAGGATCAAGAGCAACCTCCTGCTGAGAAGAAATAGCTTGACCCCACTGAGGAAGAGAGATGAGTGGGGCCAGATGGATACCCAACACCATATCAAGGGCCAGAGGGAGCAGGACAACACCAGAGGAAAGAGTCTCACCATGAAGTAACTGCAGGAAGTTTTTCACCTTCTAAAGGCACTGCACCAACATCTGTTTGTCACGGATATTAATACGGAACCTTCACAGTCAGCACTGAATTAGATGGCCCCATCAGTTGTTAATGCAAAACAGCCAGAAGCAGTAGCTGGCACTGTAAGATGAGGAAGATCACGACAGGGAGCTGAAGAACTGTCCCAGCCACTGACTACAGAAATGATCTTGAACAAAGTGGGTGCTGCCTTCAGATAAAAGTCACAAAAATCAGACCAGACACCCAGTGAAGAGCAGTATTGGCAAGTTCAGAAGATGTGGGAAAGTATGATGATGACCTTGCTACCTGTCAAGATGTCACACTAGTTTGTAAAATCACAGCTTGAATGAGTGTCATCCAGCAGAGAAACTCTATCTTGCTTCCATTTACTGCAGGAACTCAGATCACCTTTCTCAGAAGGGTTTCATTTGAATACATAGGTTCTAAAGGACTTTACCCATCTCAATTCTCTCTCAATGTTCATAAGACTGCAAGCTTTGTGGGTTTTGACAAGATTCATCTCTCCTATCTTTAGACATCTACAAAGTGCATCTCTACATCTGAGTGGGTCCTTTGATACTCGCTTTAGAACAAAGGAAAGCGCTTCTGGGGCAGGATTCATCTCATCCTAAAGTAGACATCTAAAACAAGTCAGATAAATCATACCTGAATAGCATCTATTTTGCCCCTCTAATGACTGCAGCAGAAGCTTAGCCGAGGAACTCACATGCAGAAACCACACTGAAGGGTCTGAAGCTGGAGGAGGCAAATCCCACCATAGAATTAATCTCTCCCACCACTGCCAAACCTCTTCACTGAAACTCACTGAGGCAGGGAATTATTTAGCCTGTAAAGCATTAGAAGGTCTCTTAATTTCAGGCTTGAATAGCTATTGATGTATTGGAAACAATCTCAAAGAAAATCTTTGCACCCTGTAGTAACGCTGTCTGGTGGGAGTTTGAGGTGACACCTGTTTAAAAGAAAAATGAACACAGTCCTTTGCTTGTTGATGAACATAATCCCACTTTCCACAGAATTGCACAGATGGTGAGACTGATTCTCATCTAAACTACCTTAACGTAACAAAATGTTGTACCACCAAAATCTGTACAATTACATTTGCCAAAGTCTGAAAGTAAAGTCAGAATCAGCACCATTACCTTCCACAATGATTTTTACGTTTTCACTATGCTCATCTCCAAAAATATCTCTAATATTGATGGCACAAAGGAATAAAACCTTAAAAAAAGTCATCTTTGATGTTCATTTTATCCTGCTAATTGTGACTTTGTACCTTTCACCTCCTATTTTTACATTTAAAGAATACTCAATTTCAATCCAGTGAAATTCTTTGGTCAAAGGAGATTCACATGAAAGATTCAACCATTTTCATTATCCCAGGCTCAAAACCTCTCTCAGAAAATGGCAAATAAAATTGTTTGAATAAACACAAAGGGAACATTTAGTAAAATCTAAAGGGAATTTGAATGTTTAAAAATGTCAAATGCTTAAATAAATATCTTTGTCTTACTTTGTGCATATATATGTTAATTTGTTTCTTTTTTCCTTTTCATGAGGTTGAACTTTTTGGCACAAGAACATAAGCCTACGTAACGTTTCAAAAGTTAAAAGATTTCAACCTGTTCAGAGGAAGCATGAAATGATTATTTCTCAGAATAATTTTGCTAGTTGTAACAGTAACAGTTGTTTTGCCTTCTGTGCATAACCCACAGGGGTGCTGTCATCACCATCTCCTTGATGCTGCATAATGCAAGTCAGTAAGAGCACTTCCAGACACACCAACCTCTGGTTGTGCATTTCAGCTTTTGCAACAGCATTCCTTGTCTACAGCGGGGAATTAGAAGAGTAACTCTGAGCACACAGCCTGTTTCCCAGCCCACCCACCTTCCCTGTGTGTGGCTTCTTCAAGAAAGTCCACGGTCTTCTTGCAGGAAGCTCAGGGACCAGCAGTCCTCCTACACTTGGTTTGTAGGGTCTGTTTTGGTAGGAAGCCAGTAAAAGGTCTGAAGCTTCAATAGGCAGAAAGGTGATCTTTAGGGTAGCATCAGAGCAGGCTACTGAATAGGGACCTTTTGAGGAGAAAGAACCACAGTAGTGTAACATCTCTCTAGGTTGGTCAAACATGGGTGCTGATTTCTTAACTGTTTTGGGGGTTGGATGATCAGTGAATCACAGAATCATGAAGGCTTGAGAAAAACTCCAAGATCACCTTGTTTAACCCCAGCCCATCCCCACCATGCCCACTAATCATGCTCCTCAGTGCCTCATCTCTACAGCTCTTGAACACCTCAAGGGATGGTGACTCCACCACCTCCCTGGGCAGCCTATGCCAGTGTCTATGCCTCACCACTCTTTCTGAGAAGAAATGTGTTCTAATATCCAAACTGAACCTCCCCTGGTGCAACTGAAGGCCATTACCTCTCATCCTATTGCTATTACCTGGGAGGAGAGTACAACAGAAACCAAAGATTTACTCTGCCCTAATATTAATCTATGATATTTTGCATCCAGATGGAGTATTACTAGTGTTACAAAAGGAAGGATGTTTCACATGTCCTAAGGATGGTAAAGATAGACTTAAGGCAGAAGGTGAAGCAAACTGCTCTACTGCAGAGTCTTGAGCCCAGAAAAGTGTGTTCATGCTATACACACACAAATATGTGAGGAAAGAAGATGAGAGAAAAGTTATTTTCAAGAAAATAAAAAATGTTCTGCTTCTAATGCCTTGGAGCAAAAATGTAACACAGAGAAGGTACATACATAACAACTTACACTGAAAATAGATAGAGCCCTGGGAAAGACACATGCTGGTTTCATACTGGTTGTAGATTTACTTTCTATGCAAAAATGCAATTTCTTCCATCAGAGAATGTTTACATTTAATTAGGTGATTATATTTTTTATTGCGTGTTAATACTCTCCTTTCTTGTCATTCGGATTTCTGCTTACAAAAGCCATGAAAAATCGAGTGGTGAAGAAAAACACTGAATACAAGTTTATTAGAATTCTCTTCCTTAAGCAGAACTAAACCAAACCAAGAAAATAATTCCAAGGCCATTCATTACACACCCTGTTTTTTGTGAGAGGTGTTTCCAAACTCAACGACTCTAACAACTTTGTTCTACTCTTGTGACTTACAGTCACAGATTCTGTGGGGTCTAAATGAAGCAGAAGGATTAATTGCATACAGATGCTTTCCTATTTTCACCTGCCACTGGGTTTTATTATTCTTTTGTGTTTGTATTTTGTTGTTTTTTTTAAAAAAAAAAACAACAGTCAGTAAAAGGAATTTACATTATACTAAGAAAGTTAAATGCAACCTGTGAGTAATTACAGGCACAAAACATATGGAAATGCCACTCCTTGTTTTGGTTATATTTGCACATAATGTATGCAGAGCAAGTCATGATTAGCAGACAGGAAGCATGCTCTGTGATTATGTAGGATTTGGTAATTGAATCCACCAAGGATAATGATGCTGACCTTCCCATTTGAAAATAAACTAGGCATTCAAGTTTTAAGTGGTTTGCGTTAATTTTAATTGCATAGACATGTCTACTCAGAGCTGCAGCTGGGAGGACATGGGACAGGTAAATAATGATTGCATTAGAGTCTTTTATTAACAATAACTAAAGTAATACTGTTTACAGTAACAGTGTCTGGACAACACAAATCTGAAATTTAAATATCTAATTTAAATCTCTAGGAGCCACTGCTTTCACCAAGATGCACAAATTCGCTCCGAATCAGCCACTGGAAGATCTAGAATTACAGGGTTTAACACTTTCAAACCCACACAGAAGGGAAATGAATCACAGAGTCATTAAGGCTGGAAAGACCAAGACAATCTAGTCCAGCCAGCCATCGACTCATAGTAGTGGCTAGTTAATTCATGAGAGATATGGTTTCTTTCCAACTTACAAGAATGAAAAGGGTCCAAAAGTTTGGAGATCTAATGGAATTGACTTGGATAAATTTTATATTTATTCTGAAGACCTGGAATTATTTGAAACTATTTACCAAACCATACATTGTTGATAATAGTCTTATTTTCTTTTGAGGCGGAAAAGTTTTGCTCAGTTATTAACTTAGTTTTACTGCTTTAGTTAAAGAAAAGAGGATATTTGTCATGCAGAAACAGACCACTGGCATGTTAAATCTGGTATCTTGCCTCCAATGCAAGGTGACCCAGCTCTTAGCTAGTCCACCAAACCCACCCCCCAAGCCCATCTGTGACGCTCTTGCCAAAGCCCTGAAGGCAAAGTTGCCTCGATCTATAGCCTGCAGAATAATTTTACCTGCTGTTCTACCAAGCCCTTGTTTCCTAGTATGCGTCATGACAAATTAATCAGGGAACAGAGAAGAAAAGCAGAGTGCTCAGAGAAAGCTGCATGGGACCCACTATTCCCATCACAGCCAAAATGAGCTGCTGATTGAGAGCAAAGTAATGGGCAGAGCCTCCTAGGTACTGTCTCTGCTAACACTACTGTCTGTCTGGAGTCATTTGGTTTTCATTCAGAAAAAAAGCAAAAATAAGGAAAAAAGAAAAAAAGAAAACACAAGGATTTTTATATTTCTCCTAGATTTCTGATATATTTCAGCTCTAGTCAGATATGCCCAATGCCTGGAAGTGTTCAAGGCCAGGTTGGATGGAGCCTTGGGCAGCCTGATCTGGTGCCTGATTTAGTGGTTAGCAATCCTGCCCAGAGCAGGGGGTTGGAACTAAATGCCCTTTAAGGTCTCTTCCAATCCAAGTCCTTTTGTGATTCTATGGGATCCAGTCACCTGCTGCAAATCTGGAAATTCCGGGCATTTCCATTTTGCTTGAACAGGTCTGCCCTGTGCATGCAAGGAAAACAAGCATTTTCCCCTGGAAATGCTAGATTTACACATGTTCTACAGTCTCAGGCTGCCAACGCAGCTCACCCATTTCTTGCAGCATATTCCAGGCACACAAGGGACTCACCTGGGAAGGTGGCCAGCACTGCAAGTCCAATCTGTTCTGTAGCTATTAGGCTTATTGCATGTGTGCTTTACAGCTGCACACAGCTATTTATGCCCAGAAAATGAAATTCTTCCGCTTAATTTCTGCTCTCCTCTGTTTGAAACAAAACTAGGCTGTTGACTGATTTCCACAGATTTTTGCACCTGGCCCATAAAACTGATGCCTTCAGGAGAAGCTCTGTGCTTGAGTACAGCATAGAGGCAGCATGGCTTCAGCCAAAGTATATGTAACCCAGGGCTGCAGAAACATCTCCAGAACGTCTATCCACCAGGGTAGATAAACTGCAGTATCTCTGCTAGGACACAGGGGTGGGAATAACCATTCATTGGTGATTATAGAGTGAGAAGCTCCCAGCAATAGTAAGGAACATGGATAGCTGCTCTGTAGCAGACTGCTGAGCTGAAAGAGTGCTTAGAATTTAAATTACTGAAAAATAGACAAGAGGAAACACACCAAGACAGCATAACTGCACTGGAATTAAGTTATATACTTAAATTTTGCACGTGTAATAAATTGACAATATAGAATGCAAAGACTTTCACCTCTGGGTCACTGGCTTACTGCTCCATTATTTTTTATGCACAAACAGGAAAACATTATGTAGTCCTCACTTAAAGTGTATTTATGTCTCGACAACACTTTGAAAGTATGTCCAAAACCGTTTTTTCAGCTCATTAGAATAACTACAGGAGAGAACCACGATAGTCTGGGGTTTGTAAGGTAATGCAGAGGTCAAATCCATCCCAGGATCACTATAAGCAGAAGTCTGTATTAGTTACTTCTCACTCGCTGTTGTCTGCAATATGGATTGATGGTCTCAGTCCAAGTCCAAGTGGTTAGAGATGCCTATCATTACTTTCAGATGGAAAGCAAGAAAGCATAAAGATAGTTCACTCATCCAGAAAAGCACCAACATCCTTCATCTTTCAGTGCAGAGCTTAATTCTTCAGTCTAGAATAGAGCCCAGTGAACTCCCAGATAATGTGGACAGATCTTTACCAATTACTTCTCGCTCCATCTCCAAGCTCTTGGGTGCAAGGACAATTAAGAACAACCCAATTCAAAGGTTGAATAATATAAGAGCTTATGAAACTTTATGGGTACACAATGAGCTTGTCACTTCCCATACAATGGTGCCTCTTTTCTCTTGCCCTCCACACTGATTTCAAGAAAAATTTTAGCAGCAATGTGTGAGGTAAGGAAGTTTGAATCCTGGCGATAAAAGCAATGATGATGGCAGTGAGAGCTCAGTGCTGAGGTATCGAATTGTCTCATTTCATGCAGTGTTGGGAAAGATAAAGAGAAGTGGCAGAGACAGTGGAATGCTCTTTTCAAGGGTGATGAGCACCCAAATGAGTGCATGTGATACTCAAAGCAGAAATGAAATATCCACATGGAATCCCCTCCATCCATGGCCAGCATGGAGCACACAGAAAGCCCTGTATCAAGCTGATAATACCCTGCTCCTGTTCACAAATGAAGGAAAATGAGTTTCACATTACTAAACCTGTCCCTGGGTTTTGATACTATCATGCATACTGCTGCTATTCAGCAAAAAGTCATAGCAGGGGCAAACAATGTGGCACCAAGGAAGGACAGCTTTGACCATTATAACACATGCAAACATAGAAAAACAAGCAAAAAAAATAAAATCCTTTCTTACATCTGCCATTCTTTTCTAGCACATTTAGTGTTATGATCCCTATTTACTTATGGTATCAATTCACATGGCGCCCGAAATATTCCCCAGGTTGACAAATGGTGAAGTCAGGCACAAAAGCTACAACTATTCCACTAAATTAAACAGGAACCTGGCTTGGGCTTGAGAACTCAAGTATGACTGCCCACAGTGTTTCATTTCACCCTCTTTGGTTTGGGTTTGGTCCATAATAACAAGGAGTCTCTCAGACACAGCCCTAGCATAATGTGGGCAATACACAGACAGGTGAATGGACCCAGGGATAATGTGAGGGGATGGCAAAATGTACAGCAGACCTATGGGGAGCTTGACTTCACTTTCCTATTGTCAGTCAATCACCTTGCTACTTGTGCTCCCCAACTTCTTTCTCTGCCATTGAGACATTAAATGATCTAGGCAAAAGACAGTGAACTGGAACTCAAAATACTAACTATGGCTCTGACACTGGCTACAAAGGAGGCCCTTGGTAAATCACAACCTTTTTGTGTCTTAACTGAGGAGACGACTATTGCAAATCTCTACCACATATCAGGACGGAGAGGATTATTTAATTAATGCTCACAAACTGCTTTGGAGATGAAGTGTGAAATAACATGTCATGAGATCTAAATATTATTTCTGAACTCAGCTGCATACATAAGGGCTGAGGTTCCCATAAAGAAAAGCATCAAGGTTGGGAAACAAAGAATGCTCTTACAGAAAAAAATATCCAATATAATATAGCTAATTCCAAAGCTCTTTCCCAATGTTCATGTGATTGTTTTCCTCTAAGCACAAGCTTGAAAGTCTTTCTTTTAAAGCCTGGGAATGTAGCAGAATTTAGTGACATGAGAAGAAGCACAATCTTTATCAAAACAGTTCTCATTAACAGGAGCATATGTGTGGTTAACGGATTCATGAGGTGTAGGCACAGCTTGGGTTTTCTCCCACTGAAGAGCAGTGTTTGGTAGGTAGCTGAAGGACAACTGTTAAATATGGACAATGGACACCAGCTCTGATCACTCATTTTTCTCTTGCTTTTTTATGTAGTACAAACAGAAGATTGGGAGTTCAGCTCAAATTTTATGGAATTTGTGCCATAAAGGAGGGAATAAATGAGGATTCAAAGGAAGGGCTACCAAATGCTAAAATGAAGCTCCAGCAGTCAAAAGCAAGGCTCCTGCCCAGAGCAAAAAGAGCATCCAACAGTTCTTTTTTTTAGTGCTTTATATTGCCTTCACTTTCTGGAAAATGAGCTGCTTGAAAGGTCTACCTTCTTGAACAGGTAAATTTTGTGCCCCAGCAGAAAAAGGTGCAGTGATGCTTTGCTGCATAAGTGGTCCCAGAAGAGGTATCTGTTGGATGAGAGAATGTAATGACATATATAGAAAGGCATAGATCTTTTATCAGTGAATTCACCTTGAATTTGATATGAACCAATATTCATAGATTCATAGACTGCAAAGGACCTTTATGTTCACCATTCTGCATTCCTGCACAATAGCTTTGAACCAGACATTATCTTTAAAGAAAACATCCTTTCTTGATTGTAAAGCCTCCAATTACTTGCAGGATTAACTATAACCCTTGAAAAAATGGTGCCTAATTTAAAGGAAGAATTTGTCTTGGTTCAGGTTGCATCAAGATTTCCTCTTTATCAACGGACTGCAGAACTATTCACATTTTGTTTTCTACAAAAATATATATAAGGACATAAACAAGTCTCTTCCTACTTCTTTAATTCAAAACATATTTATGGTATTCTGAAGCCTTCTGTTATGGTTCTAACATGTGCATGTTTCCTAATTGTTTAATCATTCTTGTGGATTTTCCCTGAACCATCTCCAGTTCGTTAATATCCCTGCTGATACAATCCCCTGACCCCATGCAGTATTCTTACAGCAGTCTCATCAGCACAACACACACAGGTAACACACTTAGTTTTAATCGAGATTCCCCCAAAATATACATCAAGCATTTTTGGCACTCCAGAGAGTGATAAACCAGGAACCCTCAAAAGTATCACTGAATCACTACCCTTGAAAATAAAATCAGCTCATAGCCTTTGTTCCTATACTTTTGTGTCACACCCCACTATTAAGCAGTCTAAATTGATCTGTATCAATGACATTCATGATTTATGACTCCATCAATAGCTTCAAAATCTTGTAACCTTATCAGTAATGAATACACCTTCTTTCATGTTTCTAGAAATATCAGACAGAAGCTCAGTAAATCATTTGTGCTTAGTCCACCAGAAATAGCTCTTCTTGATGTGCCCATTCACAAACACATTCAGAGACCTAATATTCAGCCAAGTTCTATCCTTTTAATAAGTTCTGGTTCGAGCTTGTATCATTTTGGTTTCTTAATCAACATGTCATGCAGCATGAAGTAGAACCTTATAGAAGTCTCAGTCTATTACATCAAAACTATTACATTTTTCTACCAAACTTGTAATCTCATAAAAAAGACATCAGGATGATTTGACAAGATATATGCTTTTTTTCCAGAAAACTACATTGATTGGCATTAATTACATTACTCTCCTGTATGTCTCTACTATTTGAGCCCTGCATCAGCTATTCCATTATTTTGCCTAGGATCAATGTCAATCTGACACGACTATAATTACCTGCGTTGTTCCATTTACCCTTTTAAAACATTGGTACAATGTTAGATTTCCTTAAACTTTGTTAAGGGTGGGGGGTTTCATGGGAGTTTTCATATCTTTCCTGCATGTTTTGACATCTTGAGACCATGATAGAGACTGACGACTCCATGGGTGAAGTTCTCATTACAATACTTGTTACTTCAGGTCTTCCATCCTTGCAAAGATTAAAAGGTCAGAATTACTGTCTATAATCCAAGCTTTCAAAAGCCTGTAAGAAGAGAAGCTCAGGAACATCTGAAACCTCATGCCCTGAGAATGATACTGGTCAGATAGCACCCCATGTGCTCCCATTGATGTGTCCCACAGTGCTTTCATGCATCCCATACTCACTGTGTGGTCCTCTTTCCCACTGTCTGGCCCTGCATGTTCTTCTTTGGGCCATGAGCCACAAGCAAGTTGTGCATGAAACCACCAGGGAGGAGAGAGAAACCTTGAGCCTCACAATGCCAGGGATGTCTGGCCTCCAAAGAGGACCAGTCAAACCACTACTGGTCAAGCCAAGCTTCAGCATGGGAGAGGTTAGCCAGGACTAAGCACAGAGAAGGGCTAGTTCATTGCATTTCCTAGACAGCTCTGCTGGAGGAGCTCCTAAAAAGCCCTGTGAGCAGTGCTCAAAGTTGGTTTTCCAGTGGAGAACTGAAACACAAGGCTAAAGTGCACATAGGTGTATACCTGTTGGGAGAAACAAGCCTTGGGAACAAAGGAAGATTTCCTTGTATGAGTAGAAGGGGAAAACCTGACTGAGTAAAACTGAAAAGTATGACAAAATCCAGCTATATCACACTCAGAAACAAACACTACTGCAACAACACCTCATTTTACCCTAAGTCCTCATCAGCATTTCTCCTATTCAGTGCACAGACCTGAAGAACAGCTGCGCTGTGTCTGTCTGACACACAGCATCTATCTCAGAGTGAATCAGTCACAACCAAAGATGTTCTCAAGACACAAAGGTCAAGATGATCCCTTAAAACCTGCAGAAACAGGTCGTCTTTTTTTTTTTTTNNNATGTGGTTTTTTTTTTTTTTTTTTTTTTTTTGCAGCTCTTGTAGCTGGCAGTTTTGCAGCACATCAGTTGAGCTCCCTAGGAGAGCAGAGGTCTGGCCATGACATCTGCTCTGAGTTTTAATCAAGATCTCCACCTTCCTGATCTGTTCTTTTTTATTGAATTATTACTATGGGAATCTTTGAAAAGGTTTATTAATATTGGTTATATCCATATTGTTTATTTCAGTTGTTAATTGCAGTACTACTAATGTAGAAAATTACTGCTTCTTCTGGGACCACTTATGCAGCAAAGCATCACTGCACCTTTTTCTGCTGGGGCACAAAATTTACCTGTTCAAGAAACTATTAGAACCCTACCAAGTTCTAATATCTTTTGTAGCTCTATCAAAAGCCACAGTTCATAGGCATTACATACATCTGTGCATAACATCTTTTCCTAGACCAAGACCATAATGCAGAGTACTGTATTTGGTGAATGCTATGCAGCTTAAACTTCAAGTGAGAATGACTTGAGGATTCATTCATGCTACTCCCTATGATTCTCCTTATATCAGTACATGCTTTTTGTAGCATGCTATAGGAAACAAAGGGATGTTAAAATTTTCCATCCCTCAAACATTCAGAAAGAAAACTACATTTTGTGAATACTCACGAAAATACCTCAGAAGCTCTCCACTGATGGAGTACTACGATGATGTAAAACACAAAAATAAGCAGAAATAAAAACAAGGAGAAATTTTCCTGCGTATAATTAAATATGGCCATACTGCATATAATCTAATTAAGACACTTTAATGTGCTCCTGTGTTCTTGCTGCCTAGTACCTGCACTCAGGCAGTGGTTAATTAAACATGCAGCTTAGCAATGGTGGCTGCATCACACATTTCACAATGCCTTGTATTAAAATTTTCTTTAAGAATCAAAAAATATTTTTTTCCCAGCTTTCTCATTTCATGTAACTGCAAAGAACTATAATCAATCTGAGAAGGTGCAGTGTTTATTATTTTTAATACTGGATGAGACCAAGAAGAAATAAAATATATAATATTAGCAATATGTTGAAATGGAAGACATCTCTTCTGGGAACAACTTTGCACAGAAAGAATAGACTCTGGTGCTATATCTCATTTTGGTATTTAAGGTATGTCTAGGTTAGAAATTAATCATTCTCTTCATAATTCATAAAAGCTGAACACAGTACTTCTTTTCTTGGTCTGGTAGGGATATTTTAAATACTGTTCTGATATCTACTGTTGGCTTTTTATTGTTAGTTTGTTTTTCCATCTGGGAATTGCTCATGCCATCCGCAATGAAGGAATACAAGTAGCTGAGTTCAGAATGTAAAGAGGATATTTCTGGTAGATCAAGAAGCTCTCAATTTTCCTCTTTTCTTCTCCCCCATGTAAAGACACACTCAGGTCTTGTGCGTGTAAAGAAGTGGCCTTTAAATATCCTGTAGTTTGCTTATCCCACTGTTGAGCTTACTACCATCACGCCTTGATGCCTAGAAACATCTTCACATAGTTCTGAATCAAACCCTCTAGGACACTTATTGACACGCCATTGAGAAGACTCCTTGGAATGCATCTCATTATAATGTATAGAAAAACTATTGCAAAATGATTCACTTTGACAGTACATTAAGTGGCCACATATTCAATCCCAGGCAATTAACCGTCCAACACAGTCAATTATCTAATAATAAAGCTGGACCCTTCAAGTCTTCCAGCTAAATTAAAGGGTCTCCTGCAGAAGGAACAGAGTGGCCATAAAACTCTTGGTGACTTAACACTGTTATAGGAGTCTAAACATTTCCTGAGTCCATTTGGAATATAGATTTTTTATTTTCTTCCCAAATGACCACAGGAAACAGGTTATATCATTTTAATTATTGCTGATGCTGCTCAGAGGTTCTGAGGGCAAGCCAATAATTCCGAAAACAGGTTTCTTCAAATATGCAGTTCCTCTTCAGCAGACCTCCTACTCCCACACTTAAATTCAATCCACCTTTTTAAGAAAGCCTTGAATATTGTACCTATAACACTTGTGTTCTTCCCCTTCTCCCCTAGCTGTTATTTCTCCCCCCACAGTTAACTACAAAGTCCAGATTGTGAGACTTGCAGGCTAATGGAATGTCTAATGCAGAGCAGCTGTACATTTTTAATGCAAAAGGGGAAAAATAAAGGCAGCATATGGTTTTATGTAATCTTCCTATGAATTTTTAACGGAGTGTCCTAATTCATGTCAGACAGAAAAAGCTTTTTTACTGGTCCTTTGTGGTTAGAGCCTGCTAGCATGAAGCATGCAGTACTTTAAAGCCGCAGTGAGTGCAGGTGAGATTTCTCTGCAGTGGAGTTGCTGTGGATGGCACTTGGTTTGTATTGATGAATTTAAACATCACAATTCAGCGGCTGGGAAAAACAGAGGGTTGTATGAGAAGGATGGATGAATCAGTTTCCTCTGGACTTGCCTATTCTTGAGGATTCTGTACAGTATTGCATAAGCACTGTGAAAAAAAAACAGTAGAAAGTACTACAACATCNAGAAGGAAGGGAGGAAGGAAAGGATCTTTGAATTTGATATATGCTGAATGTGCTCCTTGACCTAGCATATGCCAATATGCTGGGTATCCCATGATTCTTATATTATTTACCATCAGTGTGGATGTACCCTCTGTAGCCTCAGTGATGACCAATACGGATTTCTCTGTTGCTTATCTACTAACTTCTAGATGTCTTCACACTAAACTAATCTCTCTCATTCCTATATTTTTTTGCTTTCAAATTCCTCCTTCCTTAGTGTGTTGCTCCCTCAACTTTTCTAACGTTGCATTGAAGAACTTCATGTTTCTGTCACTCCACTCCACTCCACTCCACCCTTTTTTTTTTTTTTTTTTGTTATGGGCAAAGTGGCTGCCCTCCCTCTCTAACATTCCAGCTCCAGTCTTCATACTCAGCTTTTTCATCAATCAGTGGAACTCAGAAGTTTTTTAGAAAGAAGTCAAAGTTGAGAAAGCATAAGGAGCAACTGATGAGACAATCTGTGATCACACTGCCATCCAATAGGACATACATTTTATAATTGGAATTATCGGACAAATAAATTCCATATTTTCTTGCACTATGCTGTCTACTTTTCTCTGTATATATCCATGTGTCATGAGTAGTTTTACTAAAATGGAAAAAAAAAAAATGAAACTGTCCTCTGGAAATTCTACAATTTCTTCTAGAATTATGGCATGTTTTCAAGCTAATTCTTTGTGACTAGAAAACCTAATGAAATTTTCCTTTTCAGAGAATCATAGAGTGGCTTGGGTTGGAAGGGACCTCAAAGATCATCTAGTTCCAATCCCCTTACTGTGGGCTGGTTGCCAACCACTAGTTCAAGAACCAGATCATGATGCCCAGGGCTCCATCCAGCCTGGCCTTGAACACTTCCTTGGATGGAGCATCCACAGCCTCTCTGGGCAGCCTGTGCCAGTGCCTCAACACCCTCTCTGAGAAAAATGTAATCTAAATCTCCCTTCCTTCTGTTTAAAACTGTTCCCTTGTGTCCTTTCACTATCTATCTTTGTAAAAAGTTCATCATAGAATCATAGAATGGCCTGGGTTGAAAAAGGACCTCAAAGATCATCTAGTTTCAAGCCCTGTGCTGTGGGCAGGGTCACCAACCCCTGGAGCAGGCTGCCCAGAGTCACATCCAGCCTCAACTTGACTGCCTCCAAGGACAGGGCATCTACAACATCTCTTGGCAACCTGTTTCAGTGCCTCACCACCCTCTGAGTGAAAACATCCCTCTTAACATCTAACCTGGATCTCCCCTGTCTTAGTTTGAAACCATTCCCCCTTCTCCTATCACTGCCAATTTTTCAAGTTTATTTGTCTAATTACCTAACAACCTGAAGAATCCCACGTACAGTTGGACATGCGAAAAAAAAAAAAACCTACTAGTTTTTTACAGTACTGAAACCACTCCTCTGGAAAGGGGATGACATCACATTTTGCTCTCAAATGCTCCTTCGTTATGATTAGACTTTGCCTCATGTCATGCTTATTATCTTCTGCTATACAAATGTCTATAGAAAAACAATAACATAAAGACATTTGGTCTTAATTTTCTTCCAAAGGTGGGTTATCTGGAGCTCTGCTTTCAATTACTACCTGCAGATTCCCAAATCACATACAGATGAGTCCCTTGTGAGTACTCCAGCACTGTTCTATACACTCAAAACACCTTACTTTTCCATCTCATGGGGCTTTACTTGCTTCTACCATCACCGTTTATCCTAATCAAACATCAAGGGTGCTTAAATTGTCAATGCATATGAGGATGCAGCCCTGTGCAGTTGTCTGAAGACAAACTATCATTAATTTATCAGAGAGCTTGATAGCTTTCTGATAGAACCAAAGTGAGCTGCTTGTCTTACCACCACATTGTCAGGGGGGTTACTGTGGACAGTTTTTCTTTTGCTACAGTGGGATAAATCTTACACTAGTACCATAAGCCCAAATAATTCCGAAATTACTCTGCATTCACAGCAGAACAAATCTTCTAACCACACTTGTCATAGAGACATGTACCTCATTCAACCAGAGTTTCAAGAATTTACAGAGACGAGCCGAAAAGGAAGCAATTAAAATTCAGGCAGGTCTCCTGTAGTGCTTGGAAGCAATCAGCTTGGTTGTTTAGAGAAAGAAATGCCTAACTGTCCAGCATGTCTGAGCCAAAGATAAAACCAGCAGCTACACATAATTTCCTTTGTTTTCTTTACACATTGAGCAACACTTGCTTTATCTCTGAGTTTAAGGTATTGTGAACAATAAATAAGGAAAGTTACATTTCTTAGGGCTTGTATTTTTAAAGCAAAGAGTCAGATGGATTCTGTCCTCCTTTATGATGAAAATGAAGATTTCACTTTCCTGTCTGGTGTAGCCACTAAGAGAAAATAATTCAATCTAAAACATCACACAAATGCATGGAAGTGTATGCCATTACAAAGTAAACCTTTCAACCATCATAGATGCAGTGATATTGAGAAAAACACTCAGATTTTCTATGTCTGAGAACAGAAGTTGATTGTCCTCCCACAACTTTTGGCATATACCTGCTCCAAAATTGGAGCAATATTAGAATATTTCCAATACTGGAAGATAAGGTAAGCAGCAGTTCTTATTCTTTGTCATTTAATCACTTTTCTGGTTATTTTACCTTACCAAGATCTCCCTTCCCTTGCATGACATGGATCACTGTTCCTTATTTACATCTAAAGCATTTTAATACCCTTTATTTAGTTATAGCCTGAATGTAAAAGGTACATGTAACAGTGCTAATAACTGAGTCACAGTAATAGGTAAATAAAGTTTTTCACATTTCAAGCTTGATACAATATCATTTCTTGTAAAATGTGTTTTCATTTCATCTCTTCTTTCTCTAGTCTGATCTGCAGCACGTCCTTCCACTGCAAATATTCTGTTTCAGTCATACTTTTCTTGGTACTGGCCATGCGAGCAGCCTTCTGTGTGCTGCAGATCTGAGAGCTGCGGGATGCAGGGCAGATCACAGTGGAAAACTTCACCTATTAGAAGCTAACGAAAAGCTTTAGAAAGAATAACAAGAATAAAAAAGGATTATTTGGAAAACCCTAATCACGATGAAAGTGGCCACTATTTTTTGATTGGAACGATAATCATGTTGGGATTACCTTGTAAATGCTCCCTATCTAAGATTAAAGTGCAATCACTTCACATGCTACAAGTATGATAGGGTACCGATTGTGCATCTTTATCTTCTGGATCAGTGAATAATTGGTTCAAGCTCTGGCAGGAATTCATTCATCCTTAACATCTGAATGAGTAAGAGATGAAAAACTGAAGATTTCCTACAAGATGTGCCTTCTTCCAGGCCTCTTATAAACTATATTTTTCAAAGTTTCATTGTTCATTTTCATCCCGCTGCGATCCACAGAAGATCATGAGGAACACAGCTTTCAGAAACGTTTGCTACATTCATGGCCACAAGTGTCACAAAGCCTAAGATATGTCAAAACAGTAGGGGTTCATTAAATGTGGTCACTGCAGTATCACTTTATTCGTGGAACTGTGTAAGAGTTGGGTAATGAGGAATTATTTCCAAAGGTAAATATATAGAATATGGTTTTATGGTGACAAAGAATGTGTCAAACAGCACTCAGGCATTGGGAGATGTCACCATTTTTGAGATAAGGGAACTGTTTAAAATGGCACAAAACCATGGTTGATTGGTTGATGGATGCACTAGATTATCTCAGTGGCCTTTTCCAAACTGAATAATTCTATGATTCTGCAATTTAAAAATCAAAAATAGTAGGGTTACAAGGGAAGGAACTCATAAAAAAAAATTAAAAAAAAAAATGGCTTATCAAAAATAAGTGCCTTGCCAGTATATTCAATGGCTCTGGATCGATTAATAGAGAATAGTATGTTACTGTCTTTGAGAGACAAATCTAGCTTTCCTTCTTTAAATCACAGAGAATCATCTAGCTACAACATCCAGTTAGGTTTACAAAGGGATTATTATTACTTCTTGTTTCTTTCCCTCTTACTTTTGTATTTATTTGTTGACTGTATTTATTTCCAATGGAGAAAGCTCTAAGCACATCCACATGGAAACAGTTAAACAAACACTCCTTCACTAAAGATATATCTCAGACTCCATAAACAACATTCCTACTCTTCCCATCCTGTTAATTTGAATGGTCAGTAGTCATTCTAAATAAATAAGGCCTAGCAGCCAAGAAGGGAACATCAAACTAATTTTCATTACTCATTTCATATGTCATTTGAACCCAAGAGCCTTGAATTCCTGGTGGAACTTACTGTTGCAGGGAATCACATAAAATAGAAATCCAGAAGATTTGAAAGAAAATATTTTGAAACTGTTAGCAACTTTTGTTGACTTTAAAAAAAAATAATTGTCTTTCTATGTCTAAAATCTAGAAAAGTTTGTACTAGATCTTCAAGTACAATGAGTGGCTTAAAAATTTTTGTTATCATTCTGGGTCTTTAATCATTCCATCAGAATTCAGGCCATATTTCCAGGCTAATCTCACCCATCAGCATAATACATAGGTATTACGACTGATGGAGACAACGAATTTGTGGCTGTGTTAGTCATATCAGCTGACTGGTTTTGGTTTCCCTTGGAGCATCTTGTACTATTTTTGTTGGGAGAAGAGAGTGCAGGTAAAAGGGGAACATTTTTTACCCTTCAGCCACCCACTTCAGTAGAGTTTCTAGGCCTGGCAATATACTGTGAGCAGGTATGATACTGTTCTTTCTACGTAACTCAGCTCAGCTCCAGGCCAAAAACTGTGACTGTGTTGGCAAGGCTACAACTCCGAGCTAATATAATCCATCAATACTGTGCCTATTAATATGGGTTTGGTTACTTACTATGAAGTCAACAACTGCTGCTTGTCTTGGAAATGCCAGCAATATCATCTTGGAAATGCCACTGGAGCACACACCAGCCCACAACAAGCAATAATGCAGAGAGATTCACAGAATCCTCAGAGTTGGAAGGGACCTCTGAGGGCTGCCTACTACCAAATCCTCTCCAACCATCAGTAGAATGGGCACCATGGCATATGGAAGCTTTATACTACTCAAGTAGCAGTAAAGGAGCCATCTCTTCTATATATAAAGAACAGCAGGAGGAATATGATAACAGGCCAAGATGGGTAACTATTACTCTGGAAATGAAAGTCCAATTACGGTTGTTTTAAATACCTTCAGATACCCAAGGAAAGCCATTAGGAGAAGAGCAAAAGCAAAGAGGATCTTCCAGATTCACAGCCTAGGTGAAGATGGTCATAGCTATCCACTCTCTGTGGGATGTAAATGGACTGCTACATTGCAGCATGTCCAACTGTTACGACTCTGAGTATCACGCATGTATGGTGGCTGCAGGGCACATAGATTTTTATGCATGTGGTTGGAAGGCTGTTTGTGTGCGAGTTTCAAGCAGCCCCAAATTTCTCCAACCTCAGACAGTAATTCAGAGACAGATACCATTTCAAGCCTGAAGAGAAGTTAAGGGTCATTATTTGGCTTTTTATTTTTTGGGCTACCAAGAGTGAACAAAAAAAGATGCACTCTGAACTGGAATGTATCCCTGTAACAACTCCCAGAGCTTTTCCTTTACTAACTGGATGATGACCCTTGAAGCCAGTATTTTGTGTTTAGAAAAGCAGAGAAAATGGCCTGCATAATGCTGCAAAGAGTTGGGAAATTACAGATTGTTATCAATAATTAGTATGATTTTTGCCATTTACTTAACAAAAAGACAGTAAGAGGCTGGGTCAGTGGCAGTGGTTCAGGCTTGTCACTTTTCATCAGCTTAAGTGCTGTGAGCAGATGTGAATCAGGTTACAGCTAAAAGCTTTATACACCAGTATTCACAGCCAAGAGTGCATCAGCTGTGAGCATTTGGTTAACTTTTATATGTTATGATTCCTAAAAGGGGAAGGTTCTTGATGACTAAGAATCCATTTGAGGTAATGAGAGCTCACTTGCAGCTCACAGGCTCAACTTCCTTACACTGAATGCAAATAACTTGAGTCTTACTGCAAGCTACACTGAGAACTCAACACTACCCAATACAGACATCCACAGATCACTGCAAACTTCAGCCCACAGCATTGCTCAGCTTGCATGAGCATTTCCAACCCATTCTAATTAGAAAGGTCATATTTGTTGATATTAATACCCAATAGATGACAATCTAATACATATAACACTCAGAAAAAGCCATATGTACCTGGGGTAGTGAGCCTACACTGTGCAATAGCTCTTTAAATTGACTCCTCACTTCTCTTTCCAAGCTGGCTCTTACAAATTTCCTGTTTCCATCTCTCAGTTAGCTGAAAACAAGCAATCATATTAAGAAGATAAAGCCTTTTTGTGGCTTCTGGGATGTAAACTCCAATTTTGCATTTGGAAGTGTTTAGAGACCAGCTGTGTGAATGTCCATCTGCCTGCTTGTCTGAGCAAAAGAACTCAATATCCTTTATTAAAGTCTTCTGTGTCATTCCCTTCAGTTTCTTACACTGTACTGGGGTGGCAGAGAGCCACTACTCAAAGCCTTCTGAGTTTTAATTAAATAGGTGACCCAATTTTCTAGCAGTGTTGTGGCATGGGAAGCTGTGGATACATAAATCATGAGTCCAATGCAGCAATGCTAAACTTTTATCAACAAGTTAAACATCAAGATTTCAGCTAAGTAACTCATCTGGAACACCTCTCTGAAAAAATGTCACCATGTCTTAAGGTGGTTCAAGACAAGTGAGGTGAATTTTGGCTTTGATCAGGGAAAGATGTTATGAGAATGAGTCAGCCCAGAAGGTACTTCTTTGCTGGCTGATAGAACCCTACTCCACAGAAACCATCTGATCTGTGTATAAGCTTGCAGAAGGATTTGGAACAAATAAGACCTTTTTTCTTTGTAAAACACTATTCACTCTATATTAGCAGCCACATTTTAGAAACTGCCTGACTGCAACTGTCAAGCAATAAATGCAAATAACAACATTACACTGGTTTAAAAGTAGCAGCTTTCTGAAATCCTCTTGTCTCTGTAGTTCCTGTGTTTCTTTTATTTTAGTAACTCTACACCACCGTAAGAAGAATGTCAGTCTCCTTCCTCTGCAAACCTAAGTTTAATGATGTAGTGAACATATGCATTGCAGAAGAATAGATGGTAAGGTTTTTTCCTTATCATAAATAATTTGTAAGTAGAGCTTGAGAGTGTCAGTAAAAAGTATAGGAGAAAGAAACAGATTTTAAGAAACAGTCTAGTGGATCTTAATTCCATTCTCAAGCTTGTTTCCCCACCATCTGCAAACCTGGATGATGATGGAGACACACATATATGTGTACAAATGCATGAATGCAAATTAATGAAACAAAATATGCTGTCAGTCAGACTAGATGATCTCAGTGATATAATTTTAAAACTGCCACCCAAGAGCTAAGAATGGTAATCATCATCAGTGATGAAAGCCTGGTGCAACTAATAGCTGAACCAGACACAGGTGGTACTCTAATCCTATTGCCAAATCTACTATTGTGGCACAGAAGCCTGGTACACCTCAGACAATCTGAATGTGGACATAAGGAGAAGGCTTTTTATGATAAGGGTGTTGAGGCACTGGAGTAGGTTCCTCACAGAGGTGGTGGTATTCCATCCCTGGAGACACCCAAGGTCAGGATGGATGGGGCTCTGGGCACCTGATGGGGCTGTGGGTGTCCCCCTGTTCATTGCAGGGGAGTTGGACCAGATAGCCTTTAAAATCCCTTCCATCTCAAATGATTCTATGATTAAATAACATGGTTAACAGAATCAAAGTCTGCTTTTCAGATGAACCTGAAACGAATGTTAAAAATCCTTGGTCCCCATGATTCTGGAGGTACACTGACCACCAGGTGGAGTCAGAAAAAGTAATGAGGACATGATGAAGTAAAAATCATTACATTTTTTCTTCTGAAATATGTAGCTTTTGTTGCCTCAGCTCTGGTAGAGCAAAGATGGGGTTAAGGTCCACACTCATTCACCTGAAATTAGACCTCCACATGAGAAGCAGGTGTCTATCTGCACTTCAATTACAGTCAGAGGAGACCTAATCAGCACAGTCAATGGAGTCTAGAAAGCCATTTGGCTGGCCAAATGTGGGTGTCTACTTCAGGGTCAGAGAAATAACTTTCCAGTCTCCGTTGGGTAGATGAAGTTTAAAAGGAGCTTTGCAACCAACTCACACATTGATGCACAAGATGCTAAAATTCATGCCGTTGTACATGCAGACGAATCCCATCAAGAACTCATTTACTTATACATGTATTTTGATGTGACAGTTCCCAGGTCATCTGTGCAAATGTGGGTACTGAAATGAGTCAGCTAAGATAGAGCAATCCTGAGACGTTTACCTAAAGCAGAATTCTCACTGTGATATTGCAAGTACCTCTGCCAATATTACAAGGCAGACTAAAACTACACACTGCCTTGATTGCTGTGCCACTGCAGGTTTTCAGGAAGATAATAAACAACACATTTTTTCCCAAACTGAAACACATTTCCCCCACTTCTACATCCCCCTCATTCTGATAAAGCTTGCTCTCTACTTCAAACTCATCTTCCAGCTTTTCATGCCTTAATGAAATTCCTCCCATGCATACTTAGAAATACATGGAGCTGAGATAGTAAACCAAGGCCAGAGTAATTTAAAGTAGAATACTGAAATGTAAGTGCCTCTCCAAAACTTGTAGGAAACATATAACACAATCAATAAACTCCACCTTACAACAATCAAAACTCTTCTTAATTTATGTTAAGGACTGTTTTATTCTGTTGCTTTTTTTCTTTTTTTCCTCAGTGAAACCTCTTCGTAAAGAACGAAACCCAGCAATTGCTGCCAAACAAACATTATTCAAACTAACATGCACTCACAGCTTTTCATCTTTCCTCACCTTGACTCAGAAGAATCTCAAGTGGGTGCAAGTGATGTCCAAAAAGACTGCACGACCTTCTCTAGAACAGCACACCAGTACGAAATGAATGGAAACTGTCTTTAGCCTTCATAAAAGTTTTTTTATATCCTTGAAAAAGTGTGAGCAAGGAAACATTATGCTCAGTGAAATTGTTTACTTTTGTAAAATGTCCAAGATAATGCATTTTGTCACTGATTTCATGGAAACAAAGGCAATATTTTTATCAAAGACAGAAGACTAACTTGGGCCAAAACTGATAATCAGATTGACATTTAAAATCATGAGGTTTGCCAAACTGTTTGCAGCTATCAAACCTAAATAATGAACACCCACTCCACATTGTTTTGATGCGAGTATCCCACATTACATAGACTTGGAATAAATACAGTAACTGGGAGACATAAAATCTCAGGATCTCCTGCATCCAAACCTGCATTCATATCACTAGGAAAAAACAATCATCCCCAGATCAAAACTTTTTGTGTCTTATTTCTTCCCAGTTTCATAAAGAAGGTCAAATACAACTCTTTAGAAATGAGATAGAGCCCATTAAACCTTGTGAGTAATGAAACAATAGCAGTGACATGGTCAGCTCCAGGATTCAACCTACAAAACCCAGCTTTCCTCTCAGCATCAGTTCCAATGGCTTTAACAACCTTGTTGATTTTCCACCAACCCCAGTGCGTTCTGGAAGGATAAAAAAGCACACGTGGGTGAAATCAGTCCTCTTTTGTAGGATAACACCATACAATAAAAGATACTGTACCACATCTGTATGGCCAAGTAATTTTCCATCTGTCACAGGAGAGTCAAATCCAATCCTTCATATACCCTGAGGTTCTGTCATTTTGCCTCTCCAGAAACAAAAATATTGTTCATTTCTTATTAACTGTCCTTTTTACGCAGAGGTTTCAATTAATTTGGGAGTAGTGTTACATACACTCTTTATTTTGTGATATTAGCCCCTAATGATTAATAGATTGCTCATAATTTTTGAATTGCCGTCTGTGTTCTATTATTCTCTCGTCATTTGTTCTGGCTATGAAACCAAAACAGAAAGTGTCTCACAGAGTGGTGGTAGCCATCTGGACCCCTTTGAAAGTTTTTTGGTACATATAATGGCCTACCCAATCTGAAATCAATGACAAACCTAAATGATTGCATGAAACCTACAGCTCCATTGAAAGTGCCATCCAAATTTTGGCTCAATTTAACTCCCGAATGATGTAATCCAGGTGACTTTCTGCACTATCAACTCTGTTTTACTCTGAGTTTGTGATTTATTTATTTTTTTATGCTGTTAAAAAAGAATGGAAAAAAGAAGAACCTTGCAGTTTTAGGAAAAGTTATTTTCAAAACTACATCTGAAGAGGAAACAATAGTAAACATATTAACTCGTGAAATTTAATACTATGCTTTTGTTATTCTTATTTCATGCTTTCATTAGATAAATATCACAGAAATGTCTTAACAACTGTGCTAAGAGTGTAACAACTGTGCTAAGTGTAAGGACCTTCTCTCAAATTCTATAGGATTAAAAAAAATAAAAAAAATAACAGAATTACACTGTTTATATTCAAAGTCTTGTCACCAGAAGAAAACATAATCCACTCCCTAACAGCATCAAGTTTGGAAATAATTCCTGGTATATCCACTTTATAATTATCTACATTTAATGAGTTACAGTATACAAAGAAATATTTAGCAATAACTCAGATCCCAAAATCATAGAACCAAAGAATTGCTCAGGTTGGAAAAAAGCTTCCAGATCATCAAGTCCAACTGCATCCAAACCATACTGCCCTAAATCTAACAACTCACCACTAAATCACGTTCTTGAGCACCATCCAAATAGATTTTAAACGTATTCAGGGATCGTGATTCAACCACCTCCATGGGGAGCCTATTCCAGTGCTTAAGGACCCTTTCTGTAATTTCTTCCTGATATCTAACCTAATCCTCCCTGGAGCAACTTGAGGCCATTTCCCCTTGTCCTGTTACCTGTCACCAGTGAGAAGAGACCAACCACTCTCTCACTGCAACTACCTTTCAAGTATTTGAAGACAGCAATAAGGTTCAACCTCCTCTTCCCTGGACTAAACAGCCCCATTTCCTTCAGTCACTCCACAAAGTTCTCCAAGCCCTTCACAAGTCTTGTTGCCCTTCTTTGGACCTGCTCCAGCATCTCAATGTCCTTTCTGTATTGAGGTACCCAAAAATGAACACAGTACTTGAGGTGGGGCCTCACCAGTGCCAAGGAAAGGGAAGATTACTTCCCTAGTCCTGCTCACCACATCATTTCTGATACAAGTCAGGGTTCCATTGTCCTTCTTGGCCACCTGGGCATGCTTCTGACTCATATTAAACCGACTGACCATCCATACACCAAAGTCTTGTGATCTTATTAATGTTTATAAATGTCTATAAACACCTTAAGCGTGGGAGTTGAAAAGACGTGGCCAATCTCTTTTCAGTGGTCTGTGGAGACAGGACAAGGGGAAAAGGCCATAACTGGAGAACTGGAAGTTCTGCACCAAAGGAACTTCTTCACGGTAAGGGTGATGGAGCAGGCTGCTCAGGGAGGTTCTGGATTCTCTGGAGATATTCAAGATCCATCTGGATGCCTATCTGTGCTGCTGCTGTGCAGTCACTCCTTCCCAAGCCTTTATGGTTACCTGGGGTTGTTGTGACCAAAATGCAGGACCTGACACTTGGTTCTATTGAAACATACACAGTTTATTTTGGCCCATTGATCCAGTAGAATCATAGAATCACCAAGGTTGGAAAAGACCTACAAGATCATCCAGTTCAACCAACCACCTGTCACCGGTAGTTCTCTGTAAACCACATCCCAGAATGTGGAACAAGATGGATTGAGCCTGACATAGCAATTCTTGTTGCTTGGAAGGGCACTGAACAACTGTGAGTATGGAAGAGTTAAACAGCTCTACACCTGCAAGTTCACCAGACTGAAATGTGTACTGCTCTTCTCACCTCAGTACTTTCTAAGACAAACGAAAACCTACACAGAAAGACAAGTAGTCATAAATTGTCTGAATGAGAGCATGTAATGCCCAGCCTTCAGCTTTACCTTTAGCTACAGCTCAGACAGGTGATATTGCAAGCTCGTGTACCATTAATGGCAGGTAGTTCTGAGAGATCTGAGATCACAACTGCTGTTATAGGCTCAACAATGTCCAGTATGTCCAGCAGTCATCTCCAAGGCTCTACAAAGCTATCATTAGCTGTCACAGTTCATGATCACTGATGTTGTTCATAGAATTTCTCCTTTTTTCCTAACAAGACAAGAGTTTTCTTTTGGGAAATGAGCTAGAATGCTTATATATACATATATATGTATACATATATATTAGTAATAGTTAAGTTCCACTTGCCAAAACCCTCCATTTGAACAACTTCTTCAAAGTTAATTTGAAACAACAGCCAGCTCAGCTGTTGGCTCTGATTAAACAGGTGGTCTGCATGCAATACTTAATCACCTAATTCATAATACCTAACACTGAGCTTCAAAAACAGATAAAGCTATTTCACCGCTCCCTGACAAGAAATGCAGAAACTACACAGCCTTATTAGTGTTGTTTTACTAAATCATATCACAAACCAATTCTGTCCCAGTTGCTAAGCCAAACTCTTATCATGTATAAACACAGTTATGAGACTCTCTATAAAAAATAAATAAATAAAAATAAAATAGAGCTGCTGTTTAACAGGATCTTAAGAGAATCAGATGCAAATTCTTCAGCTGTACTGTACTGTACGTCTTAAAACGGCAGGTGTGCTCTCTACCACTATTTCTCCATAAAAATGTTCATGTTACTGCAAGACCTCCAGAAAATCATGTTTGAGAAGCTAAAGAACTCTTTGTTCTATTCTGATAACTTACTCCAGTTCATTGCTTCCAACTGGACTCTGGGGTTGTCACCACCTCTTGATGCAGTCATGTAAAATCACTGCAAAACCAAGGCCTGGACTTACACTCCTGTTTTGATCAGAGAATGGATCTTGTTAGAAATAGATGAAAAGTTGCTCAGTGTGCAATGACTGATGATTTTCAGGTGGAATTGACTGTGCTGGGTGCCTTTCACAATGGTGATCCATGAAAGGGCTTAGACGATGTTATCTAGGAAATGTCCAAAGCAATATTTTGTAATGGACCGCATATCTTCTGCATATCTGGCAGAAACAGATACACAGGAAATGCTATAAAGAAGTTCACACATCATCTGGTGGAATAAGTACCCAGACTTTTTATTTCTGATATTTTAAGTTTTGGACCATCTCAATTAAAATCGGTTAGAAGTCAATTTCACAGCTGTTGGTTTTTAAGATCTCACAAAAATGATAATTCTCTGCTAGGCAATAATGTACTTCAGTGCAGCCATTCTCAGGATAAAGATGAGACATTTTAAATGTCTGTCTCTTTCTCTCTCCTTGCCCTCCCCACAGCTCTCATGTCTGCCTCTCTGTTAAGCAAAGGCTCGCAAAGGACAGTGATCCTTCTTACACATTATGGGGAGGAAGAAGGAGTTTACAGATCTGTTCATCCCATCTACAACCACATCTCACTGACATTACTCCCTGGGTCTAATGCAAACAGGAGCTGCCTTTACCTCGTCCACTGAGACCTGAACACTCCTAATGTTTTACTTTGTATACATTCAATATCACCAATGGGAAGATAAACCTGAGTACAAGTCATTCCAAGGTTAAAGCCTGATCATTTTCTATTATGAAATCTCCTTTGTCTTGGTTAGAATATTTGGGACTATATTTACATTTTGAAACTTATCCTAAGCATTCTCCTGAAGGTTTATAACAATATCAGACCTTTGGTGGAAGTTGTTTTTCAAGTAAAGGTCAGAAAAATTGTTCTGGAAACCTTAGACCCATTTTCAAGTGAGTAATTAAATTGGCCCTTCCTAAGAGGGACGGCCTTCGGTGCAGGTCTGCCAGTACATGCCTGTTCAACAGTTTGCATGATGTCTCTTTCAAGTTTATTTGACTTGTGTTTGATTGCATGGAAATATACTAAGTAACGGTCATTACCTGAAGTTATATGGACTAGGATTGCTCAAAACAGGAGAGTGACAGGGTAGAGGGGTACACAGCCCCGTGTCCCCAGTGAAGGAATTGAACCAAGACATGTGGTACACTGCAGTATAATGCAGAACACCTCTGGAAAACAGTCATAAATGGGATGCCAGAGGGTTTTGTTTGTGCCTGTGAGAAATGTGGAAAATTCTGCTCAGACCTACTGGAAGTCATACTATTTTTATTTTTTTATATTTTTTTTCACAGTAGATCTGTGCACAGTGTTGCAAAACTTGAGAACAGAATCACTTAGCCTATCTAATATATAACTGGCTTCTGGTAAATCTTGAGTTTATCTTTTCTCTGGGGCAAAATTCACTATATTTGTACAGTAAGTAGCAATGATGCCTTGATCTTAGTTAGATACTGGTGATATATGAATGCTCATCTTTAACAAACGTGGTCTTCAGAGGCCTAACCAATGGACATATGAAAGAGAATCTGGATTGAGCTCATCTCTTATAAAGATATGTTTCCAGAACCAAATCTAATGCTATCTCACTTTACCCTTCCTCTTCTAAAGACTGTGATTTCAACAGCAATGAATTATCACAACTCCCACGCTGCCAGTAGGATTATACGTGTAAGAAACTAACTCATAATATTTGAAGCACATCCACTTTCTTCAACATTATTTCCATTTATTTTTCCTCAGTGATAGGCTTCCATTAATTTTTATGTATGTTATTAGAATAGATCATAAGCCATCTGACTTCAACTTTACTCTCTGTTACCTAAGTTTGACAAGGTTATGTTTGAAGCAGTCTACAGTTGTAATTAATGTGCTCCCAGTAATCCACCCGACACAGAGATAGCCTTTGTTTTATTATGAACAGTATTCTGCACATCAGAGTAATTTGATGCAAATTACCAATTACTGTATACCAGTGTATCACTTGCAAACTAGTTTTGGGTGGTGAGATATGAATGGTACTACAGAAACATTTCTCATTTATTCCTGATGTGGATGAACATGACTCAACTGTAGTCCACTGCTAAATTAAAAAAAAAAAAAAAAGCAGTTTCAAAGAGTCAAACATCTGCCCAATTCCAAAGGGCATCATCAGAGCACTTAAACAAAAACACAGCAGGGAATTTAATCATGAGAAAACTGAAGTGAAAGAAGATTTTGTATGGGCACTGCTAGTTTTGGTTCTTTCATGGCAAAAATAAAGGGGTCAGAGAGATCAAGAGGTCACCCATTCACGGTTTAAAATAAAAAAAGAACAAAAAGGACTTTTCTATAGTCTACTATGCAGTGTTAGGAAATGTCCAGATCAGGGTTTCCCCACCCTGTATTCTACCCACCTTGAAGAATAAAGAAAACAAAATCCTCGGGCTTCAGCCTCCCAGTTGGCTTTTATCATAATCCATATTATTCGCAAAATAGACTGGAGGTGACTTATGTGGTGACCTCTCACCACAATTCAAAACGAGTCTTAATGAACTAGGGTAATTCATTCCTCCGGCAGAGCTTATGAGATAAGGCAAGATCGCACTGGTGGGCTCAGCAGACTGAAATGTTAATCTTTTGTAGTCCCTGCTCTGGAGGACCCCCGGGTCAAATCCTGGTGCTGCAGAGAAGTAGAAGTGCCTTTGTTTGGAGCTGGAGAAGCATGGTTCTTGATTTCAGTGTTACCATTCACTCCACAGAATAGAATGTGCGTGTGTAAGTAAAAACAGGCCGTAAAGTTATTTATAACCATACAACAGAACTATCTGATGAAAGGTGGAGAACAAAGGCTTAAAAAAGAAAAAAGAAAAAAGAGAGAGGGTTTAAGGGAGACTAGAGTTAAAAATGACAATAACGCTGTACTCCCAAGCTGCATTGGTGGTCATTGTTCTCCTCTCTGGGTCATTAAAAATCCACTGCGCCATTGCTTCAAGGTTTAGTTGGAGAGAAACCTCATGTGGAATGGCTTTGATTATTCATTACAACATAGAAATGCATTTCTTTTCGTCCTCCAGGAGCTGCAGCAATGTTTAGTTTACCTTATCAAATGTGATGGCTTGTAAATGTCTCTCATTTTCTCCCTTTCCTGCTCCTAGTCAAGCTAGTTGTCTCACTACTCCAGTGTACAGGAAAATCACTGATATTCCTTACTCACCATCAGTAAAAACAGGTGTTCAGAAAGAAAGAATGTGTTTACAGTTGCAATGGAAAAGTAACGAGAGTAGAATTGAACTGAACACCCCCAAACTTGGTGCTCCTTCCCTAATTTTCCTGTACTTTGCCTTTTTCTCCTGACTCTGGCACTCTTGTCAGGCAGACTTACTGGAAAAAGAGAATGGACCTAAGGTCATAAAAATAAAAGTCTGATTGAATAGCTTGCCATTCTCTGTCTCTCTTTCAAGAAGATAGCAAGATGGATGTACACAGGACAAAGAGCCTCCCTACACAGTAGCAGCAGACAACAGACTACTGAAAAATTATGTTTGACTGGAGAAGACAGCTGGGAATGACTTACAATCATCCTGACCACAGCAAGTCCCTCTACTCTGCCCTGGTGAGGTCTCACCTAAAGTACTGTGTCCAGTTCTGGGCTCCCTGGTAGAAAAAAGACAGGGATCTCCTGGAAAGAGTCCAGCGGAGGGCTACAAAGACGATAAAGGGCCTGAAGCACCTTATGAGAAAAGGATGAGAGACCTGGGTCTGTTCAGCCTTGAAAAATGAAGACTCAGATACGATCTGATCCATGTCTATAAATATCTAAGGAGCGGGTGGCAAAAGGATGTGGCTGGACTCTTCTTAGCAGTTTGTGGCAATAGGAGGAGGGGAAATGGTCACATACTGAAGCATAGGAAGTTCTGCACAAATGTGCATGGGAACTTCTTCACAGTAAGGGTGATTAAGCATTGGTACAGGCTGCCCAGAGAGGTGGTGGAGTCTCCTTCTCTGTAGACATTCAAGACCCACCTGGACACCTACCTGTGCAACCTGGTCTAGGGAGCTGCTGTGGCAGGGGGCTGGACTCGATGATCTGTAAAGGTATCTTCCAACCCCTACAATTCTGTGATTCCGTGATGAACTATGGAACCACAAAATCATAGAACGGTTTATGTTGGAAGAGACCTTAAAGATCACCCACATCCAAGTGCATCCATGGGGCGGTTGCTCCCCATCAGATCAGGTTGCTCAGGGCCCCATCCAACATGGCCTTGAACACCTCCAGGGATGGAACCCCCACACCTTCTCTGCCAGGGTCTCATTGTGCTCCGAGTANCACCTTCTCTGCCAGGGTCTCATTGTTCTCCGAGTAAAAAAATATCTGTCTAAAATCTAGTCTAACTCTTCTCTCTTCTAGTTTAAAGCCATTCCTTCCTGTCCTATCACTACGAATCATAGAATCATAGAATGGCCTGGGTTTAAAAGGATCTCAAAGATCATCTAGTTTCAATCCCCCTGCCATGAGCAGGGTCGCCTACCACTAGACCAGGAGAAACTATGTAAAAAATCAGCTCCCTCCTGTTCATAAGCTCCCTTCAAGTATTGGAAGGCTGCAATGAGATCTCCCTGTAGCCTTCTCTTCTCCAGGCTGAACAAGCCCAACTCAATGTGTCTTCATAGGAGAGGTGCTCCAGCCTTCTAACTCCTCTGTGGCCCTCCTCTAGACCCACTTCACAGCCCAGTGTGACACATGTGTGGATGTCATACAAAACACCAAGACCAATTTTCTTCTTCTCAATACTATTTTTTCATTCAATTTGGTTTCTGCAAAGGGGAAAAGAGAAACAAGTCTTTTCTTTTCTTTTCTTTTCTTTTCTTTTCTTTTCTTTTCTTTTCTTTTCTTTTCTTTTCTTTTCTTTTCTTTTCTTTTCTTTTCTTTTCTTTTCTTNCCTTTTCCTTTTCCTTTTCCTTTTCCTTTTCCTTTTCCTTTTCCTTTTCCTTTTCCTTTTCCTTTTCCTTTTCCTTTTCCTTTTCCTTTTCCTTTTCCTTTTCCTTTTCCTTTTCCTTTTCCTTTCCTTTCCTTTCCTTTCCAGACTGGGATTTTGGGTAGAAATAATTGCCATGCCATACTGGAAAGTGCACAGGGCCCATACTCTCACAGAAACCTCAGTGAATAACCATGATCTCTCACACAAATGCCCAAGCTGGGGAAAGAGGGTAGTGTACTTAAAGACCACAAGAGACGCCAAAGAGCAGTTGTCTCCAGCAAAAAAATCTCACCAAATTCAGTGTCAATCATCTGAAGTTAATATAGCCTGAAGACTCTTTGTTCCTTGCATACACCTATGAGAGCTGAGTGCACCAGTGGTAAATAGGATTAAGAAGTTTATCATCTCTTATTCCTTTTTTTTCCATCTCACTTTTATTCCTGTTCGCATTCATGTGCGCAGCTTGCAGACTTCTCAAGGGTGATTCTAGAACCACTGGATGGGTGGAAACAGAAGCGAAAATTGTATTTGAGTAACTGTATTAAGGAGGTTCCTACCTTTGCTTCTTGGTATTTAGTGGATAGATTTTGTCCAGCAGCAAGGAGGTATAGTTTCAACAAGCTGATGGTTATTTTCTCTTGCAGCCAAGCATTTGAAGAATATTTCCACTGTGAAAGCAACTCATCTCAATGAAAACTAGTTATAGTTTGAAGAATGCTGCTGCTCCAAAGGCTGAATTCCTATAAAATTAGAAGGAAATATTTTTTCCTCTTATTTTTTATTACCATACTTAAATTGGATCAGTAATGACTTTTATTTTAAAAAGAGAGAGAGAAAGAAAGAGAGTTATACAAAAAGAGATGGGAAGAAAGGAGAATATATGCTTTGGAGTAATACAGTTGCAGAGCTCAAATAAAATATATGTTATCTCAGAGAAATGCTGAATAATTATATACATTCCTTTATTTCCAGCAAGTTTGTATAATATAATCCACTAAACCAAAAGGCCAGACCACTCAGCTACCTAGATTCCTTGTAGTCTACTTAGCCAAGAGTGAAATTAATTGAAATTCAATAGTGAAATGCTGATTTATAGTGGAGGATCTTTCTCAGAGTACCATAAAAGTCTCTTTTGCTTTTAAATGGATGAGTGGTTAGATTTAGATTAGAGAATTTATATAAACAGAAAAAGATAAACTGTTTCCATAGCCTTTTCTCAGATCATAAAAATAATCACATGCAGGGTTAGCTTTCTAAAAAAGAACAGTCTACAGAAGGAAAAATAAAGGAGCATCTTAAGCCACTGTCACTGTTCTAAAGTGCTGCCACAATAGGTTCACTTCAGAGTGAAACCAGTCCTCCTTTTGGTTCATTTGATGATATTGTCTGATGGGCAGCTTTACTCCTTGCAAATAAAGACTCAGAAATCCTGAGTGAAAGCTTCAGAGCTGGATGGAGAAGACAACCGTTCATCCGCTCTGCAATCACAACATTTGTGCTTGTGTGGCTTTGATGCAAAGAACTACACTGAAATCAAGGATGTGAGAATGGCTGCTTGCTCTCAGCACAAGTGTCTGAAGCTGGGCCCCCAGAAGTATTTAAGCAGAAATTTGCCTTGAGGGTCTTGTTGCCATTTGTCTTTTCTTCTTTCCTCTGCCTCCAGAAGGGATTCCTTTTGATAAATGTTTTCTATCTGTCACAATTCCCCTTAAGGTGAACCTTTATGCCCTTTCAACAACATTGACTAGAGATCCAAACGCGGAATAAATGAAAGAAGAGGGAAAACACCTGCGGCAGGAAGTGTTGGGTGTCCAGGAGAGGAAACCTGGGCCTCATTCATTGCTCAGTTGTTGAAAACACATTCCTGGATAACACATGGAGGGAAGTGTCAGGGTGTTTCCTGCCTTGGCAGAGATGCCTTTGTGATATGAGCAGGAGGTAACTCCAGTTGCCAGGTATTTGTGAGACCTCGTACCAAACTTGGTTGGAACTTTTGTTCCAACCCAAAAAGTAAGATGCTGTCTTTGCCTATGTGTCCACCCAACTGCTCTCTCATGCTCAAGAACCACGGAGGGAAATGCTGATCATGACAGTAGGGCAGCGTAGATGTGGGAGGCCTGAACCACAGGGACCTTGAAATGAGGTCAGATCAAAGAATTGCTGCCAAAGTTGAATTAGAAGAAAAGCTTTGAGCATTAATCTGTTCTTCTCTTAATACCTAATGTTGATTCTCTATCAAAAATGAAAAAAAAGTTCAACTTGGTTTCCCTTTACTGAAGACTGAAAAAAGGACAAGCAAAGCCAGCAGGACTCAGCCCAGTGTGACCAGTGTGTCCAAATGAATGACCTTACTAACAAAATTCCACTATCAGTATTGTAGAGATCAGTTAAGAATGATGATGTAGAAGGTGTAAATTTCATAAAGCACCACTACCAAGTGAAACTGCATTTTCACTACAAAACTATAAGGCTCTGCAAGAAAGAGGTGAGTGTTTCTGCTTGATATTCTGCTCCCAGATAGATGTATCATTAGCACTGGAGATTCACATTCCCAGACAGCATATGACCTAGAGTGACTGGAAGCCTGTTGTATCACCATGCTCCTTAGAGACAAGATAGCCAGCACTAAATGTTCCCTTCCTCCCTCAGGTCCCACCCCCCACATTTAGGAACCAGTCCAGAGTGCTCCCTTGCTCACTAAATTGCCACTTAAAAGAAGACACTGTTAAACATGGTCACCTCTGGTGATCTGCCTGCTGCACAGTGATGAAGTCATCAGGGGGCCACTAGAAAAGCCAGCTAAAGAGGGTCAAGAAAGCTGTCCTCTACTTGGAAGCAGCATCTTAATAGTTTTTTAGAAACAGTAGGCCATCAAGTACCCAGACAATTTAATTTCACTTCTCAGCTGGAAAATAAGTACAGCAGTTGCTTTCATTCAGAAAAGAGAGGGAAAAAGGAGGACTCATTTGCCCATTGATTTATTTATTTGTTTCCTGTGTTTACTTTCACATACTGTGAGATTAAAAATTTCAGAAAGTTTTCTACGACAATACAACGTGACACTTTAACATGGGTACATTCCCTGACATTCTCGTAAACTCTTAGGGTGCTTGATTATCTAATGATGCTATAGGAAATGCCTAGGCAAAATTCAGAGATGATGGTCGTTGCCTGATTGTAGTTCTGCTCTGCTTAGAATCATAGAATGTCCCAAATTGGAAGGGAACCGTAAGAATCATTGAGTACAACTCTATTGCGTAGCAGAGATACAGTTAATAATGTTGATATATGAAGTTGGGCACCAGGGCACCAATTTCCCTTCAGTCTTTTGAAAATACCCCATAATTAAATAGTTTTCAAACTCAACAGACACTATAATAAAGTTAGAGCATCTCATAACTTCATACAGTTTATTGGAGACATGGGCAGACACTACTGACAGCTGCCATACAGACTCAGTGTTAAAGCACATTCTGCAGTGATTGGTAAAGCAAAACCCTGGCAACATCCAACTTTTGCCAGATTCATCTTATATGGTTAAGGTCAGACATACTTTTATTCTGTTGTTAACTGGATTGAAAGTATCTGAATGACAGTGATGGGAGTTTAGCATAGGCTTTTTTTGGCTCAGCTTTGAGGAGGTTGCCAAGTGACATAGATGAAGCAGAGATTCACTCTTTCCTCTGCTCTCAGCTCTTCAGTCTCAGAGTACAACAGCCACAAGAACCTCACTGTAAAGCAATGTTCTGAAATTAATGTGGATTGGCATCACAGCAACAGTCAACCTGAAGCAGCAAGAGCAAATGTGTGGCTTATGTGCCAAATTTGGGATTCATTGAGTACAATGGCATATAATGGCATCTTTTTGACAAGTAATGGCCTTTAAGCTATTCATCCCTGGCTTTATAAGTTGAAGACATATCTGTAAGTCTACAGCTTCAGTAAGATGGCTCCATCAGTAGTGGGATGTATGTCACTTAAATAGAATAATTAATAGCTCTTACATGGCTTGATGTACAGTGACTAGTCAACAGAAGTTTACAAAGTCCTCAGACAACTTAAATAGCTAAATATGATTATTAATTATTAGGGTGATCAGGTTTGTCTCCTATAATACATGCCTTTTTAAAACCTGGAGAGTGATTGTTTTCAAATAAACAAAATTGGTCTGGGAATTCCTTAAAGTGTTCCCAACAATGTCATATGGGCAGAATCTTTTGTATTCTGTGCAACTTTGCAGGCAGAAATCTCATCAAGGTACCAAATTAAACTGTCATGCTGCTCTGTGACTCCTGAACTACTGGCACACCCCAGCTGTAGTTCATGTTATTAATAACAACAAGTTGTTGGGAAGAGTTTTTAGGTCATGTTGCAAAGGAATCTAATTGGTAACAACGAATGACAGATTTCCTTTAAAGTTCAGGAAATAACTGTTTGAGCCAAAAATGATGCAAAATCCAAGCAGTCAAGTCAAAGACCTCATTTTGGAACAGTTGTACCTCGCTAAGACCCTTCTCAAAAGCCAAACTATTTACAGAGAGTCTTAAGCATTCAAATGCTTCATTTTCCAGGCTGGAATGCGTTGCAAGAGAATGAATAAATAATGCAGGTCACAGTGGATCATTATCATTAATCTATAATAACTAGCTAACCAAACATAATGTAAAGGTTAAATTTCCAGAGGTACTGAGGTAATATCGATAGGGTCATGCGACCAAATTAAGACCATCAAACTTCTATCCTATATTCCCTCTTTAACCTTTGGAGGAAAGTAGGCAGTATTACAGCATGACTCACCTTGTCTTTAAGGAGGTATCTGCAATTGCTGAGACCAATAGTTCCTTTAATATCACCTTTTAGTACTGAGAACATACAGAGCCCAAAGTGCCCAGCTTAGATGGAGACATCTGATCTTAAATGAGAGGAATCCCATCATTTTAGAATAAAGGCCATGTGAAAGAGTAAAATGGGTGTAAGGCTACAGTGTACACACATCAAGCGGATAAATTTGATAACCAAACCATCAGATATCTCCCTCAATGGTCACTGTTTCACACACAGGAGCAACCAAAAAACCTCATTAAACACTATTTGTTTTGTTCCAGTTTATGACTCGGTTTATTTTATCAACATGGTAGCAATTTTCTATACTAAAGTGTAACCTACAGTGCTTTGAGGCTTGTCTCTCAAGCAGTGTCTAGGGACAGACACTTGGGATGTGAATGATATGCTTGGGATGTGAATGACACCTCCCGGCGTAAGCACCTAGGAGCCCATCTACATCCCATGAGTGCATCACTTCTTGTTCAAGGACAGAAAGGTATTAAAGAAAGATATTAAAGTAGTTTTCTCAGTGCATCAGGGTGAATTCCACCTGAATTCACAAAATAATTTAGAAATGCAAAGTTTCTAGGGACAGAGAGATCTCACATCAGCCCTTCTCAGTACACAGACAAAACAACTACTCTCAGCAGGTGGATTGAGTTTTCCAAAATATAGTTAATCTGGTTTTATAGAAACAGAATAATGATGACTCTGCCTCCTCCCCTGGTTATGTGTTATAATGCTTAATCAGCCTCACTGCTACACCCTTCAAGGTTGAATTTGTTTAATTTTGTCTTCCAACTAACAAATCTTGTCTCTCCCTTAGACTACAATATCAAAAAAGCCTCTTTGTTTCAAAGTTTATCCAGTCATTGTTGTCTACATACTGAAACCAAGTTCCCTCAGCTGCTCAACCTAAGAACCTAAGAACTGTGTTCCAGACCCCTCTTGGTTGGTAGACACACTCCAGGGCCTCAATGTCTTTCTTGTAGTGAGGGGCCCAAAACTGAACACAGTACTTGAGGTGTGGTCTAACCAGAGCTGTGTAAAGAGGGATGATTATCACCTCCTGCTCCTGCTGGCTGCATTCTTGCTGATACAAGGCAGGATGCCATTGGTACCCTTGGCCAACTGGGCACACTGCTGACTCATGTTCAGCCATGTGTCAACCAACATCCTTAGATCCTTTTCCTTCACACAACTTTCCTGCAACTCTGCCCCAAGTCTGTAGAGTTGCCTGGGATTTTTGTGACCAAAGCGCAAGACCTGGCACTTGCTTTTCTTGTTAACACACATACAATTGGTCTCAGCCTGTTGATCCAGCCTGTCCAGTTCGCTTCCTACCCCCAGGCACATCAACACTTCCTCCCAACGTGGTGCCATTTGCAAACTTACTGAGGGGGCACTCAATCTCCCCACTCAGATCATCAATAAAGATATTAAACAGGACAGACTCCAATACCAACCCCTGGGAACACCACCAGTGACTGGTCACCAGATTGTTTTAACTCCATTCACCACCACCACGAGGAGCAAATGCCCATTCATGTCCCTTAGTTAGCAATCAGATTAATGCCTTCTTGTTTCAAAGTGCATCATTCTTGTATTTTAGCCACTCACTTGAGGAAAGGGAAAAAAGAAGAAAGAAAAAATAAAAAAGAAAAATAAAAAAGATAAAAGAAAAAGAAAGAAAAAGAAAGAAAAAGAAAGAAAAAGAAAGAAAAAGAAAGAAAAAGAAAGAAAAAGAAAGAAAAAGAAAGAAAAAGAAAGAAAAAGAAAGAAAAAGAAAGAAAAAGAAAGAAAAAGAAAGAAAAGAGAAAAAAAAAAAAAGAAGGAAAAAGGGAAAAAAAGAAAAAAAAAGGAAGAGAAAAAAAAGCCATGAAGAATTATTCATCAGCTCATATGAGACTGTATCTGTAAAATCTGCACAGTAGCAATTCCCAGGAAGAGCTGGCAGCAACACAAACCTGACTGGGGCCCTCCAGCTCCAATCAGCTCCTCGATTCTGTGCCTTGCAGGAGCAAAGCTGAGACTGCAGTGATGGATGATTCTCCAACTGCTGCTACAGGCACTGCAAGAAGGGCTTCACTAAGGCAGAAAACACAGTCCAGGAAGGGGAGGGATGAAAAAGGAGAGAGAGGATAAGTATATGAACAAAGAAGTCAGGTGGGGGACTGATAACCAAGTGGGGTTTGCAGGTTGTAACTAGCAAAGGAATGCTTCCATGTCAGAACATGAATAGACATCTGTATAGAAAAGAGGAAGGGGAGAAGAGGAAAGGAGTGAGAAAAGTAATAGGCTGACAGTGGAAATGGACAAAATTAATCAATAAATACCTGGACAGCAGAGAAGGTGATGTTTGTGAAAAAGATACCATTGCAGAAAGGTCATGGGTAAACTGTAAAAGTGATAAGTATGAATTCAGGATATTTAGATTTGTTAAGAATAGTTTCCTTCTCATCAGACAAATGAGAAATTCAGAGCTGGCAGAGAAGAGGTATTTAAGAGGAAGACATAGGATCCATCTTAGCCAATGTCTCTGCCAATATGCAGCCAAGGGCAATCTATTTTAATATTGTTTCAGCTCTATTTTGCATAAATGATAATGGTGTCACTTTATAGACATTATTTATGTTCACACAGTAACATTTGGAAGATCTCTTATAGTCATGGGATAATTAGGCCTAAGGCCTCCCTCCAGTCTGGGAAGGATGTGGAGCTGTTGGAGTGGATCCAGAGGATGGCCATGAAGATGCTCAGAGGGCTGGAGAACTTCTCATACAAAGACATGGAACTGGAAACATTTAGCTTGGAGAAGGGAAGGCTGCAGGGAGACCTCACTGTGGCCTTCCAGTAACTGAGGGGAGCTTACAAGCAGGATGGCTTTTTATATAGACTGGTAGTGATAGTACAAGGGGAAGTGTCTTTAAACTAAAAGAGGGGAGATTGAGGTTAGATGTTAGGAAGAAATTCTTTACTCAGAGGGAGGTGAGGCCCTGATACATCTGTTCAGAGAGCTGTGGGTTCCCCACCCCTGGGGGCACTCAAGGCCAGGTTGGATGGGGCCCTGGCAGCCAGAGCTGGTGGGGGGCAACCAGCCCATGGCAAGGGATGGGAACTAGATGATATTTAAGTGCCCCTCCAACCTAAGCCATTCTGTGATATGATTCTATGATTCTATGCTATGATTCTGAGTCCTTTTGCAGATTTTCCTGCTGAGAACGGCTACATATCATGCCAAAGAACTAACAAGTGAACACAAGTCATCTAACATAAATCAAATATACTTTTGGCATCGCATCCCACTGCTAATTTCTCCACTTCCAGGTTGTTCATACACGGTGTGTGGTTGAGCTCATTGCACATACTATTGCACAATGGAAAGACACTGAGAGAGCTGTTAAGGAAAGATCCCAATTACAAGCACCAGGATGTCGTCTCTAATAGGGCAGGAAGCAAGTGGTCTCCCTTTGTTTGCCACCCTCTGCCCACCGAAGTACCTGCTTTTGTGAACACACACACTGGGCACCACTTGCCTTAATGATGCAGACGGCTAAAACATATGCTGCTGTTAGATAATGAGCATGAAAGGGGTTTTATCCACTGCAAATAAAAGGACGTCTTCATATATTCTTGGTATTTTAAAAAAAAGTTCTTTCATAAAAAGCATGCACATGATTTACTGGCATTAAATAAAGGAAATATCTGGAGAATCATCTACCTATCCTTCCATCCATCTATCATTAGATGTAATTTAATACTTAATGACATTTGTGATCATCATGCCATGCTTGTAATTGAAAATGAATAATTGAAATTCCAATTACCACAGGGGTCAGCATAAGGGGAATTTGTATAGTAACTTGCTAGGCAATAGCCTAAATTTGCAGTCATGTTAGGACTGCAAACAATGTGTCTCGTTCTTCAATTATTTATTGGGAAACATAGTATTAATTTCTCTTAGCTATTTCTATGAATAGTCGAGGCATTGTGCTGAAAGACAGAAAATCTAAGTTTCACCATGCTCATTCAGCAGCTAGCAGTAGAGCCCATCATCGACACTTTTAGGGGACTCTCTGTTGACATCTACCCTTATCAGAGTACCTGAAGATGCCACCAGTGAACCAATTGCATCTGAATACCAACCACACATCTTTCAGCATGAGGGAAAAAACAAGAAAACAAGAAAGATCAAGAATAGCCCGAAATAATCAATTCTGGGCTTCAAACAACATCCAGTGGCAAATCATCAACATAACAAAGGGTACTCATTTTCAGCCCATTAGCTGCTTGCAGTACAAGGAACTTTTCTGGCTTTCTCAGAAATCTGATCCCCTAATGACTGCAGAAAGGGCATCAGGACAGAAAATAATTACAGTCTGTCAGACAGTCTGGCATTCAACCTTCCACATGGTCCAGCAGACGGTGTCAAAGATTTGACCTCAAGGGGGTTTGAAGCACATTGTCAGAGAATACTCATCTAAATGGTCTACAGAGCATCCTACAGCTGATCAATGTCTTAAGTGAGCAATGCTTAGCAGCTGGAATGTTTTTGATTAGTACATCTAACCCCTGATTGATTGGTATTCTAAATAATTAATTGTCTTGTTCGTGGGGGAACAAAATAAAACTTTAATAAGTGACAAGGATCTCAGTGTCTCTGTAGCAGGCTACAAGGATGTTAGCTCTGCATTTCACTGGACAACTTAAAACTTGCGTATGAATTTACATGCTTGTCCATTCCGAGCTGCAAAATGTCATTTATTTCCTAACATGAGGTTTAAACCCAAGAATATGGATCAGTGCCCATTTCCCTTAAACTTGCTACACCTCCAGGAATTTTACATATCACATTCATTTATCTTTTAATTCAACTGATCTTTTTAAAAGAGTACAAAGGTTTTAGGCATTAATTCTCAATAGTGTGTTTAGAAAGAGCCATGAATGCAATGTGTAATCATATAAGTTTGTGTTTGTTTGTTTGTTTTGAATAGGTTGCTGAGTATCTCACATGAGATATCTGAGCTAGTACCCCTTGGCTTCTTGGAGGCCTTTTCTAGCTTTAATGATTCTATGAATCTTTGATTCTAAATAGGAACCCTCAAAAGGCAATGGATTTCATCTGCCTTAAGATGTTTTTCTTTAAATGCCTGGGTTTGTGCAGTGACTTCTCCACTGTTTGTTAGCCTTCATGCATCACATGGTTCCCCCGTTCAAGAAATGAAGTACTGATTCTGATAACACAGACAGAATGGGACTTGGTACCTATGTTAACCACCTCCAGCAGGGTGTTGGTATGCAGTCATTTGTTAATATAAGTTTGAGGGATCGATTGATTCAATCTGCAGCCACTGAAATTTGTGCACAGCCTACCATGAGATGCAAATAAGCCGGACAACCCCCTTTTACAGAAAGCCCAGGCTGTAGGGGAGAAGAAAACTATGGCCAGTCTTCACTCATTCCATACTACCCTTCACACCATTCCATATTACCCTACATAGGCCTGTCTGGCATCTTTTTGCTAGGAAGCCCCCAGATGTATGCAGGAATCCACCCTCTCTAGAGCTGGGAACACTTCACTCAAGACCTAGTTTCACCTCTGCAGCAGATAAACATTTCCTAAATACTCCTAAATAGCCATAACCTCAGACATAAATAGAGGGCTATAAGAAAGAAGGGGACAGACTCTTCAGCAGGGTCTGTTGTAATATGACATGGGGAAATGGCTCGAAACTAAAAGAGGGGAGATTTAGATACAGGAAAAAAGTTTTTTACAGCAAGAGTAGGGTGGCACTGGATAGGTGTCCCCACTATCACAGGGGAGTTGGACCAGATGACCCTGAAAGGTTCTTTTCCTTCTCGAATGATTCTATGATTCTACATTAGTGCTCTTCCCCATGTGGCACACATTTATCCTGAGCTAGAATGGGGCTCTTGGTAGGACTGATGTCCTGGATCCAAGGTACAAAAGGGCCTGCCACTCTTCCAGGTCACTTGGGTCCTGGTATTTCAAAAGCAGTTAAAGATTTCAAGGAATTTGCCCTAAAGTGTTTCTCACTGTGTTACTCATAACTCATTCAAAAAAGGAATGGTGCTCTACTCCTTTCTGTCTCCCAGTTCTAGAGAGCTGTTGATGATGATCTGCACTGTTCTAATACTATTATTTTTTTCAGAGAAAGCAGCAATGTGCATTCTTAGTGATGACTTGAAATATCAGGCTGTTTTCCTTCTATTGTACTGGAGATAAGACTAGTCTTTTACATAGCTCACACAGGTGGATTTTTTTTATTTTCTTCCTGAAAAGGAAGGGTACACCAATGTCATTGCAGGAGACAAAATGTGTCCAAGTAAAGCTCTGGGTCTCTGCAGATCATAGAGTCATAGAATTGTTTGAGTTGGATGGGATCTTTATAGCTATGGTCTAATTCCCCTGACCAGGGACACCCACAGCTCTATCACATGCTCAGAGCCTCATCCAACTTGACCTTGAATGTCTCCAGGGACAGGACACCCACCGCCTCTTTCAGCAACCTGTGTCAGCGTCTCACCACCTGTATTGCAAAAGACTTTTTTATCATATCCACTCTAAATATCCCCTCTTTTAATTTGGTTCCATTTCCCCTTTCCCTATCACAACAGATCTTGCTAAAGAGTCTGTTCCCTTCTTTCACATAGCCCTTCTTTAAATACTGAACAGACCCATGGCACAGGAGTAGTTCTGCTGTACTGCAATTTCTGCTGTAACAACTTTTTGTGCATACATGCTAATGTTCTAAAGTGATCTACGTGGTATTTGAGCTTGTGTTTTTTCGGGCAGCGCTACAACATGGTCGAGCAGCTCACAATGTTGTTATTAGCATCAGATTTATAAGGACCATCATCATTGACTTTCAGTGGGTGAAGAGTCCTTGGAGAGGCTTTTTAAACAAACTTGATTTCAGCTTATGGACCAGAGACCATCGTTATGTCTCTCACCAGCCAAAGAATGCATGTTTACACAAGAAGAGGCCACGGGTCAGAGGCAGAGAGCAGAAGCACAGACAGTGCAAATCAATATTTTTAGATAGCTTACTGTTAAATAAACTGAAAGTCCAGGTCCAGCTGTTTTGTATCAGCTTCACCATGCTTGGTATCAGTGGAAGAAGAACTGTTTACTCCTGTCAGAGTTACAGGTCTCAGCACAATATCTCAATAAACTTCTAGCTGGAAAACCTCAGAGTTTCTCAGGGTAATTAGTTAGAAATTGAGTATATGGAACAAACATAGAATGGAATCATAGAATTATTCAGATTGGGAAAGACCTCTAAGATCACCAAGCCCAACGCCAATCCGACCTCACCAAGCTCATTAACCATGTCCCCCACTGCTTCTCGTGGTGTTCTTGAACACGTCCAGGGATCGTGACTCCACCAGCTCCTTGGGAGCATGTGTCAGTGTCTCACCACTCTTTCAGAGAATAAGTATTCAGCTTTCTTGCTTACAAATAAAAAGTAATTTNATCATAGAATTATTCAGATTGGGAAAGACCTCTAAGATCACCAAGCCCAACGCCAATCCGACCTCACCAAGCTCATTAACCATGTCCCCCACTGCTTCTTGTGGTGTTCTTGAACACGTCCAGGGATCGTTGACTCCACCAGCTCCTTGGGAGCATGTGTCAGTGTCTCACCACTCTTTCAGAGAATAAGTATTCAGCTTTCTTGCTTACAAATAAAAAGTAATTTAGAAATCAGTGTAAAATAAATTATTTAAGTTCCTAGATTTTTTTGAGTAATCAGGGTGTGGTAGGTGTCAGTCAGGTCACAGTGTTACAAGGATCTGTGCTGTGATCAAGTAAAGCAGTTCTCCATCTCTTGACTCTCAGCCTAGAGTTCTGTCCTGTGAATGTGGCATCCCAACCCTTTTATGCTCAGCAAAAGCCGAAAGACAAAAAGCCTGACAGCAGAAAAAAATGAAAGATGCTACCCCATTAGTCAACAAATATAGTCAACCTCTTCCTAAATTGCTGGAAGGTTAACTGTAATGGCACGGCAGGGTGGAAGAATTGCCTGAGCAAACTACAGAGGGTAAAAAGAGTTTTAAGTCCAGCCATAGCAAACATCATGTGAAATAAAATTCCTGCCAGGCTTGGCAGCAGCAATGTCAGGGTTGTTCACCTGTTTCCTTGTGAGTCACGTCCAACTTTTGGACATGCATTTTCATGTGTATCCAACACAGCCTGAGGTGGGAACTAATGAAAAGTCTGTTTCTGACATGTGTTGATACACACAGCACAGTTGCCTAGCACAGATGCTGCTTTGCACATGTTTCTGCACACTGGATTTGTAAGTCAACAGGGGCCCTGGCTCAGCAACACTTGTTTGGGAGCTCCTCACTCCAGGCTTTGAATTCTGCCAATACTCTGCACAGCTTCCATGAATACATTAAATACCTGTAGGCCATCCACCTTCTGGGAGGATTACTGTAAGCCTCGCCTGATAACGTAGGCAAAGAATTACAAAAATTCAATTTTTTTAACCAGTGAAGCTTGCACTGTGGCATTTTTTCTTGTAACCTCTAAGCCATTGTTTTCTTCCTGCCTTCCTGTCTTTCACAGCATTTTGAAAGTTTTAACCTTTTAATTACTTTTTCCTGACTGAACGAATCAGAATTGAATTTGTTTACTGATTAAGATGCAGAGACTCAAAGAAACAGTGAAGTCACCTGAAGGTTAAATATTATAAATAGTTCTACTCATTTTTCCCTTGAAAGCCAAAACTTCCAAAAATTCTCTTTAAAAATCACAGTGGTAGATGTTAATTCAAAAATTCTATTACATGTCCCTCCACTAAGAATGTGACTAAATCATCTTGTTTCCAATAAATCCAGTCAGGATATGTTTCTGCATTTTTAAATGTTATTAGGAGAAAATATTTATGATGTGATAGCATACAAAATTCCAAGAGGGAATTACTATTGTTGCTACTTAAACTCTCTAGCAGCAAGGTATCTCCAGATCCATAAGGCATCTCTATATCTGTGTATAATAAGATATAGTGTTACACCACTTAGTTAAATTTAATAATCAACATTTGTTCCACAGTGGACACTTTATTGATTTCTGCTCTGCTAGTTTTTCTAGCACTGGCACAGCTGTCCAGTGAGCTGAGGGTGCTCTATCCCTGGAAGTGCTCAAGTCCAGGATGGATGTGGCCCTGGGCATCCTGAGCTGGTGTGGGGCAACCTGCCCACGGAAGGGGTTGGAGTTGGGTGATCTTTAAAGTCTATTCCAATCCAAGCTATTCTCTGATTCCATGCTTCTGTGATTCTTCATTGCTTTCATTATGTTTCCATTTCCCTGTTCCCCCGATGTATTTTCAGTGTAGCATTCCTGCACAGAGGATCTGACTCAAGCAGTGACTTCAACTAGTATAAGCTCATAGTTAAGGGTACACTTCAACTCAAGTTTAAAATAAAGTAAGAATTAGCTTCACTGCAAAAATAAAACAAATACTAAGCACTATCATTACTGCTTAAACTTATCTCAGTTACATTCATTCATTTCTCCTACTAAAGGAGCTTTGAAGACTTTGGTTCCATTAAACTTCTCCATTCACAAACTGAACTGAAAAAAAAAAAAAAA